>JBBBDQ010000350.1:5760000-6040000 GCA_037127315.1 Ascarosepion bandense | reverse complement strand
CATATCTATCTATCTATCTATCTATCTATCTATCTATCTATCTATCTATCTATCTATCTATCTGAGTCTATTCATATCTATCTATCTATCTATCTATCTATCTATCTATCTATCTATCTATCTATCTATCTATGTCAGTCTGTTCATATGTATCTATCTATCTGTCTATCGATCTATCTATTTATGTCAATCTGTTCATATCTATCTATCTATCTATCTATCTATCTATCTATCTATCTATCTATCTATCTATGTCAGTCTGTTCATATCTATCTATCTATCTATCTATCTATATATCTATCTATCTATCTATCTATCTATCTATCTATCTATCTATGTCAGTCTGTTCATATGTATCTATCTATCTGTCTATCGATCTATCTATGTCAGTCTGTTCATATCTATCTATCTATCTATCTATCTATCTATCTATCTATCTATCTATCTATGTCAGTCTGTTCATATGTATCTATCTATCTGTCTATCGATCTATCTATTTATGCCAATCTGTTCATATCTATCTATCTATCTATCTATCTATCTATCTATCTATCTATCTATCTATCTATCTTATATTATACAGCGTATATATTTAATTTTTTTTCTGTCCGATTCCTTTTGTACTTCTTGTTATCTACAGACATCTAAATGACTGAAACCACCTTAGTATATTAGTGATCAATACAATCCGATTGATCATCTCATTGAACGTGAACTGAAATCGATATTCCCATCAAATAAAATTCGGATACGATTGTATCAGATCCCAATTTCGTTACCTACTGGTGTCGGGGTGGAGGAGTGGGCAGCCTGTTAAATCAATGATCCACATTGTCGTGCTAAACAATAGCCGATGTTATCCGCATTGCAAAAGACCACAAGATCTTGAGAATTTGTATAGCGCGGAAATTCAGGAATGTTTTCGTTTCAGGTTTCTAGCCTTTTTGTTAAAAAAGCAAAGAGCGCATTAAAACAGTCCCTCAAATTACTGATATATGGGACCATTAAAACAGTCCCTCAAATTACTGATATATGGGACCATTAAAACAGTCCCTCAAATTACTGATATATGGGAACATTAAAACAGTCCCTCAAATTACTGATATATGGGACCATTAAAACAGTCCCTCAAATTACTGATATATGGGAACATTAAAACAGTCCCTCAAATTACTGATATATGGGGCCATTAAAACTGTCCCTCAAATTACTGATATATGGGACCATTAAAACTGTCCCTCAAATTACTGATATATGGGACCATTAAAACTGTCCCTCAAATTACTGATATATGGGACCATTAAAACTGTCCCTCAAATTACTGATATATGGGACCATTAAAACCTTATTCGATTCACCGCAAGGATTAGTTGCCAATCAAAACAGCCCGCATTTATGAGGTAGAAAAGAGTATTTCTATTTATAGAAAATAACATTGAAGTTACTTTCTTTTATTTTCTAACTTGGAGTAAACAATTCTTAAAGAACAAAAGTGGCCAAATTTGGTATTAGAAACTTGCAGATTAAACCCGATCTTTCAACGGACGCCGACAACAATTAGAATCTATTTCTTTCCATCAAATCACGAATGCCTCAGACAAATTAAAAGAAAATTAAGTTCTAATTTCGTCATATAACCGAAAATAGGAGAAATGAGTGTTTGTCATGAATGTCAACAGTCAAAAAGTAACAAATCGTGATTGTTTGTGTTTACATCCAACAGGATTGGGTTTTATCAAACTGTTATTAACAATTTGATTACAGAAGTGAGACTACATTTCTTTAAAGTTCTTTTAGTAGTGTATGTGTGTGTGTGTGTGCGTGTGTCAGAGATTATTAGATAGATGGATAAAATTTAGAGATATACCTAAAGAGGTTATGATAGCTTTCGGTATAAGAATAAGTAGGAACTATAGACAAACATTATCAAAATTCTCTCTTTTCCCTTCTTTCTCTTATATATATATATATATATATATATATATATATATATAATAATAATAATAATAATAATAATAATAATAATAATAACTAATTAGACTCCGTAAGTTTACACTAATCTAAACCTTCGAAAAACTGTTAACAAACAGAACCTAAATCCGTTACAATCCGGCGTACTAAGTCGTCGGATAAAGGGGGAGAAAAAAAAGAAACCAGCGGAACAAGAACAAAATGTCAAGTATCCGCAGTAAAGAAAAAAACCCCAAACGGAACCTAAACACAAGAAAAAGTTCTCAATACGAAAGTACGAAAATACAATAGTAGAGCAAAAAACACGAAAAAATCTAAAGTGAGCCACAACCTACCGCGATTTCACACTACGGATCGTCAGGGAAAAGGCTCTTAGATTTTTTCGTATATATATATATATATATATATATATAGTGTGGACGCAGGAATCAGCAATGCATGGTGACTATCAGTTTCACGTTCCAATGCGATCTTTAGACAAATGGCTGCACATGCTTTAGGGTATTTAGGTTACTAGGAGATTAGGAAGAAGTTTATATATAAATAGGCTATGTTTATTATGGTCGTGACCCTCCCCATCTCTCTCTCTCTCTCTCTCTCCATCTCTCTCCGTCTATCTGTCTGTCTGTCTGTCTGTCTCTCTCTCTCTCTCTCTCTATATATATATATATATATATATATAAATTTTCTTACGAGAGCCTACGAGAATTCATCCTCTAGATCACTATTCTTCAAAGGACTCCATAACGCTAAACAAACACTCGTCAACAACGGATTTTCAAGTTATTTGGTTGACTACCATATTCGGCTTTTCTTTTTCTTTCAAACATGAGTAATAACAACAGTAAACACACTGATAATAATAATAATAATATTAATATGTTTTACAAAAACCAAATTTATAGCAATTATAAGCAGGATGAATCTTAACTCCGAAACATTCGAAAATATGCAACTCCCCATCTCGTTATATACTAAATTTAAAACGGTTAACCTCCTCATCAAAAACAACAATTCACCCGCGCGATCCAAACTATAACAAAACCAAAATTATTTAACAAGTCACATGTACTTTGAAGAACTGCGTTCTTGGACTTAATTTCGTAAATAATTATATCGGTCATACCACTACGAAACTGACTCGAAAACCGACGCTACATCTCTCTCAACGAAGCTCAACTCGCTCTCATTTAAACATACACGGAGATCCACCAAACCCTATCCGGAACATACTCGTTGACAAAACAAATATCATAGCATCTTCCACATGCAAAAGAAAGAAAGAAAGAAAGAAAAAAAAAACAGACCCAAAAAGACTAAAAATAATGGAGGCCTTATTAATAAATGCGAAAACCCAACACACAATAACATCAACTACGAACACGTTAAAAACATGCTTACCGTGTTCGGTACACATAACACTACTACACATTATACATAGCACCACTTACATTCTGTTACACATAAAATAATATACATCTTCGGAAATGGCTGAAAATAAACAAAACATTTGGACAATTTTTATATAATTTATGTCTTCAAAAGAAAGAAATCATCAGATCACATGAAAAAATTACATAAAAAAACCTTAACCACCACACCTTGTTTGTCATTATTAATGAAACCTGCATAAAAGAGAGATTACTGCCTATATATATAGTTATATATTTATATATATGTGTGTGTGTGTACTTGTATATATGAACCTAGTCGAAAATCTAATGACTCGCCCACGTTACATCGGCATGTGTTTTATCCATCCATCTACCCAACATAAACAATTCACACTCACCACCAAATTTCGAACATCCTGCAATACGTAGAACATTTCAACGAAGGAAAAAATCCCTATAAGACAGATATTTTTTTGTATTGTTCACATTTACGCCCTAAAAAAGAAAAGAAAAATTCCAATACAAATATAAGCATCATATGGCATCATCAAATGAAAATATAAAAATGAATATAGGCAATATATTCATCAAACTTATCGCCAGAGACTTCCCTAAATTAACTTTACAAAATATAAAAATTACCCAAAAACTTAGTTATAGTTGTATGCTAAAAAGAGCAAACAAAATCCCCAGTATACAACAAACATCCACTACACCTAGTTAAAACTGCAGAACAGCGTACGAATACCCACTAAATAACAACTGTCTATAAAATATGCAATATATAAAGTTATAAGACCCAAAGAAAACTAAAACAAAAAAAGTAATAAAAAGAAGACACAAAAATGCCAACTACAGATTGGAGATATTAAAATTCAACAGGTACAGAAATATAAATACTTAGGAAGGGCTCTGGCAGAAGATGTAAAGTGTGACACTGAGATCCAAAGACGCATTGGCATATCAAAGGATGCATTTCAAAAGCTAAGCAGAGTATTGAGAAACAGGAAAATTTCGTTGAAAACAAAGAAAATGTTTTAATCTGGTTAGGGACCAGAAATAAAGAGACAAAGACGGAATGGAGTTAAACAAACATATTAAAAAAGAAATAGTAGTACATACAGATAAAAAAGAAAAGATCACCAGTGTGACAGTATTGGTCCGGCTGTCAGAGCTCTCTGCTGGAACAGACCTCTCTCTACATAAAGCAGAAACTGCTGTTTATTTATAGTTTGTAAAAGTTAATTTATGTATGGGTAAATTAGCATAACACCCCCTTCTAAGTATTAACTTCGTAGGAGTCTTAATATTTATTTCTTTTTGGATTAACGATGAGAAAGTGTGTCATTTGTCTTTTACTTTTTAAACAGCTCTGTTTCGGGGCCGTTTGTCGTATTGGCATGTCAAATGTATCGTAAATCAATGACTTCTCTCTTTTCAGGAGGACTGCTGTCCACATCGTTCGACAGGCGTTTCCTGATTTGATTTAAATGTCTTTTGCGAGTAAACTATTTTTTTCTCTCCGGGCTGATAGCGTTTTGTAGGTACCGTCTTTGTTCGTCCGGGTTTTGTTTGTTTGGGAAGTAGCTTGCCAAACACAGACCTGATTTTATGCGCAAACATTACCTCGGCTGGGGATAATGATGATGGTGTGCTGTCGTTGGGCGTGATTCTGTATAGCTGAAGGAATTGTTTTAGGGCTTTTTCTGTGGGTGTGCCATTAGCTTTTTTCAGAGCTCTTTTCAGCGAGTCGACAAAGTGCTCGGCCTTTTCGTAGGACCTTGGGTGATATGGAGCAATCGTAATATGATTGATCTGGAAGGTCTCACAAAAATCCTTAAAATCGCCGGACGTAAATTGTGTCTCATTGTCTGACACTAAACAATTGACTACCAAAAATCTGGCGAACAGTTCATGTAGGAAATTGATTGTCACTTCTGTAGTGGGATTTCTACGTTTAAGAACTTCGAGCCACTTAGCAAAACTATCTATTACTATAAGATAGTAGTATTCATATAGTGGGCCTACAAAATCTATATGAATCCGAGGCCATAGTCGGTTTGTTTTGGGCCAAGGACTATATTTGACTGGAGGTGCCTTAGCTGCCAAGACACAACTTTTACAGGATTTTGCGATGTTTTCGATATCCTTATCCATGTTTGGCCAGTATACATAACTGCGCATAAGGCTTTTCATCATTGTGATCCCTGGATGACCGGCATGGAAATCTTTCAGAATTCTTCTTTGTAGTGTTGTAGGAATGACGAATTGCTCACAATAACAGTACTTAGTCGCATAAAGAAAAATATCTGCAGTCCCTTTTCACAAATTTTGGTTTTGGTTTGCCTGATAAACTCATCGTTTACAGCTTCTCGTTTGATTTGGTCGAGAGCTACAGGGAGTTCCTTTACCGTGTTGCATAATGTGGTTTTAAATTCTCCTTCAGTTCAAACAGAAGCAATCACAGTATCTTCAAAAGTTTCTCCGTGTTTCGGGATTAATCTGAAAAGTCCGTCGACATGACCATTTTTTAGATGGTAGGAACTTAATTTTAAACTTACTAGCAGTATAGCCCGGGTTGCTCGAAAGCTTTAAAACTAATCCATGGTCCTGAAGCTCAGACTCAGCCTAAAGAATATTTGTGTGAAGTTTGGTGAGAATCGGATAAAAATTGTGGATTTGTATAAAGGACATACAGACAGATAAACAGACACACACACAAAGATCTTGCCTTTTTTATATGTATATATATTATCAATTTTCTGCACTATTGTAAGAACTGCAACCTTGCAACTTCTGAATATCGTTTCTTATGTCTTTGTCTATGAGTGTATCAAATTTGATTAAAATCAGACCACTCCTTCTATAACCCGATTTTGTCGATTATCGATTTTCGATATTTATCGGTGGTACCTCGACACAAAACCTAGCTAAGAACACTCGCAGACGCTTATAGTACAACTGTGTAAAATTTCAAGAAAATCTGTTCAGCCGTTTCGGAGTCTATAGGTAACGGATACACACACACACAGACAGACACACAGACAAAGTTCCATTTATAAATAAATTTAGATAATATAAAAGGGTTATTCCCTATCCCCGCAGCTTATTTGCTGTATGCGCAGAATCGAAGATGGTCAGCAACGGTTTATGATCCGTCTGCAATGTAAAGTGTCTACCGTGAATGTATCGGTGAAACTTCGTTACTGCGAAAATAATCTCTAACGACTCCTTTTCAATTTTCGAGTATTTCGTTTCTGCAGGAAGAAGCGTTCTCGACGCATCAGCTATTGATTTGTGAGATCCATCTGTCATCCTGTTCATGATACATGTCATACGAACTGGCGTCGCTGGTTACTATAATGTCCAAGTCTGGGTTATAGTGGGTGAGAAACAAGTCAGACGTCAACACTTCTTTGTGACGAATGCTTCTCGACATTCAGGTGTCCACTCCCAGTCTTTGTCTTTTTTCAATAGTTCGTTTAACGGAGCACGTAAGTTGTGCAAATTCGGTATAAACACCTGCTAATAGTTTGCCAATCCTAAGAAACTTTGTAAGGTAGAGACATTTTCTGGAGTTTGCATCGCTGTAGTTCGTTCTAGATCTGGTCTTATGCTATCTTTATCGATAATGTACCCTAAGTATTTAACTCTCTTCATAAAAATGACGCGTTTGGATTCTTTCAATTTGAACCCGTACTCCTGAATTCTTGAGAAGACTTTCTGAACATGTTCCCTATGCTGTTCTAAATTTTGACTAATCATTAATATGTCGTTCAAATCTGCAACCACAAAGTCAAAGTCACTCAGCATAGTTTCAATCAAATTGCCGGCGCAACCGTTACCCCGAACGGTAGACATTCGAACTTGTACAACCCACGATGGTTGTTGATACAGAGCAACTTAGAACATTTTTCCTCCACCGTCACTGAGGTCGTTTTTTGAAAAAGAAACCCTCTATTTAGTTTCACTAAAATTTCTTTCGGTCTAGGTAATGAATAATGATAATCTTTGCGTGCCGCATTATGCAAAACCTGGATCTCGTTTGACTTCTTCACATAGACGATCGGTGAACCCCATTAACTGTACACAATTTTTGACAAGACATCGGTTCTTTCTAGTCTTTCGTAAAGAGGTCAAAGACACAGTTTGTATTTCCTTAAACAGTGGCTGGATGTCATTTTTAACTCTAATTTTACTGTCATCTTATTACATCGATCAAGGCTCCCAGAAAAAAAAAACTTCCGGAAAAAATTAAAAAAAAAATTTAATTAAATTATTTGTCTAGGTGGCCAGGTTTGCGAGTTTTTGGCTAAACGAATTAATTGGCATGTCCCACAACTTAAATTTCTCCAGCCTGTTGGTGCCGAATTAATTTTCTGTATTCTTCAATACGAACGTTTTTAGTTTTAACCTCCTTCCTTGAAAAGTTGCATTAGTGATAGTTTCTGCCTAAAATTTTATTTTCTTCCCTGTTACGGACTTGGCCATTTTAAGGGCAGTCCCTTTCCCAATGTAGTGACCCACAACCGTAACACGGGTTTGGGGGCAAGTTGTCTTGTTTCTTTTTTGTTTGGTTTGATTTAGAGGGGGAGTAAAATGATCTATTTTGTCGTACTTTTCTTATGTGAGCTATACCAGATTCCTCGATATTTTTCGAATTTTGGTGCACGCTTATGAATCTTTGACAGTCTTCCGCTATTTGTTGGAGAGAAAGGTTTGGCTCATTTTCCAATTTATTCAAAACTCTACGTCTAATTGCAGTGTCTTTTAGCTGAAACGAGTCCCTGGGCAAATATCAGACAATTGAAATTATTCATACTCAATTCTGACAGCTTGAAATCTTCGCAATGTTTGTTCACGACCGACGCAAATGTAGTGTAATTTTCACTATCCTTTCTGGTTAAATTCATACACTTCCATCTCTTATGAAAGAGTGAAGTCTTAGAACTAAAAAGTTCTGTAAGAAGTTTAACCGCTTCAGTACATCTCAGTTCACTTGTTTAACGGAGTAAAATATACTTCACAAATTTGGTGTGCTCTGTGGTGCCCAATTTTCGAAGACGGTGAACCTTCTTAGACTCCGACTAATTTATGCAATCTGTGGCGCATAAATCCTTGAATCTTCTAAAATAGGAGGCTAAAGTTCTATCCTTGTTCGGAGATTATGTAAAAATATCTATTGCGCCACAGATCGTGTTTTGTTAGAACGCATTTACGTTTTCACTAATTTGTCCCCTGTTCACCAGTTCAAGCAAATTTATTTGCTGTTGTTGAGTTTGAAGTAGAATTTTTATATTCTTATAGTTTCTGATGTCTGATTTCTGTTTGTTTTTGAATTTTAAGCCGTTCCTTTGCATCTTGCTTTAATATTTCAAGTCGATCCTCTTGCCATTTAAGTTCCCGTTGGTTTTGCTGTTCAAGTTGGAACTTAAAAATTTCGAGCATGGCTGATTTAAATTCGTCCATGTTTGACCGTACCTTTGTTAGGATTAAACCGAAATAGTTAAATTAAAGTAAATAAAAAATAACTTTAATTTCTTACTTACTCAGGAAATTTCGAGTGATTTTTTATCTCTCTCTCTCTCTCTCTCTCTCTCTCTCAAAGAATGAATTCTCGTAGTTTAGTAGTTCAAGTTTAGTGTAAGTTAGTTACACTGTTTTTTTCGTTCGGTTTCTTTTTCTGGATTACCAAGTACTGTTGAGTATAACAAAGTGTGAGGAAAATAGATTTTTTTGTTATGTTTCCTTTTCTGGATTGCCAAGTATTGTTTAATAGAACAAAGTATGACGAAAAATAGAATTCCGTGTGTGTTCAATGTTGAATCAATTTTACAATTTCCACGTAGTTTTTTTTAGGGTTCTCAAGGGTTCTTAAGAATCCTCGTCGCCAAGTTTTTGTGGCCTGGTTAGGGGCCAGAAATAAAGACACAAAGATGGAGGGGAGTTCAACATATTAACAAAGAAACGGTAGTAAAACAGATAAATATGAGAAGATCACCAGTGTGACTGCATTGGTCCGGCTTTCAG
This sequence comes from Ascarosepion bandense, assembly GCA_037127315.1. Classification (NCBI taxonomy): domain Eukaryota; kingdom Metazoa; phylum Mollusca; class Cephalopoda; order Sepiida; family Sepiidae; genus Ascarosepion; species Ascarosepion bandense. Next base: position 6,030,605 of record JBBBDQ010000350.1, on the reverse strand, counting down.
AGCTGTCTGCTGGAATAGAACTTTCTCTGCACAAAGCAGAAACTGCTGCCTATTTATAGTTTAGAAGAGTTTATTTGTGCATGGGTAAATTACCATAACAAAAAGAGTACTAGATTATTATCTGTTCTTCTACATGGTAGCGAATGCTAGACGATCTCTTTAAAGTATAAGGAAAGACTTGAAGCAACAGAAATGCGGTCACTACAGAAGAATACCATGAGCCGAGCATGTGAGCAACGACAAAGTATTTGAGAAGATACAGACGAAAAGAAAACTTACAATTAGCATCAGGAAGAGACAGCTGAGGTTTCTGGGAGACGTAATGAGGAAGGAGGGTTTGGAGAATGTAATACTCACAGGACGGATAGACGTAAAGAGAGAGAGAGAGAGAGAGACAGGGGAAAGCAGCTCGAGACATACTTGATGGGCTTAAGCAAGTAGATTGCGTAGTGTAGGTGAGGGAGAGATACCAAGAACAAAAGGATTAAGAGAGACAAGTGAAAGGAATAAGTGGAAGTCCATGATCGCCTACGTCTAAGAAGAAGAATACCAGAGATTTTGTCTTTCATTTTGACAGAAATAAGAAAGTTAATAGATCTGGAATTTCACCAGTCATATTGGGAAATATAGGAAAGCTAATAAACCAGAGGTATTGTAATATATTTCCGTGACCCACAGAAATATGATTGACGTCCGAGGCAGTGACTGACAAAAGCGTGATTACGTCAAAGGCAGTCGGCTTCAAAGCGAAAATATAAATACTGACAAACAAAAATGTGATAAAATCAAAGGTAGCCGGCTAAAAAGGCAATCAGTAAGTTAAGTGCCATACGTGATACACGCTTGGGCGTTCATGTCTCGAAAGAGACATGACTGACTGGGCAGAAGATTATCCCGTAATAGGTTGCCATTGCTTTCTGCGGTAGACTGGTTGCCGACCAAGGCTATAGAACCCAATCTGTCTTGTTATTTAACCCATAACTGGAAGGAATAGACGGATTAATACCTTTCCCAAGGGTATTTGCGCGTAAGTGAATGCAATGAATTCGGCTGGAATTCGAACTCGGCTCCCCGATTTCTCGTTCCGAGCCGATATCCACTGCACCACAACGCACATCCCAAAAGGCAATAATGAGCGAAAATGATGTGCCTATTATGACGCAATCAAACAGAATTCGGGGAAAATTTATCTTATATAAGATTTTTATTTCGGACACATAACCGAGAGGTCACAGAGAGAGCTCATGGAAGAGAGACGATTAGAAGACAATACCCGATCACTCACTTCGTATGTGCTTGATTATCTCTGACTACCACTCCACATAACCGTTGCTAACAAACAAAAAAATTATAAGTTAATATCTTTATATATACGTGTTCGTGTCATCATCGTTGGTATCAGGACAATTGTCATCGTTGGATAACAAGGTTATACAACAATGTAATCATTCATATTAACAAATATAGGAAAGCTAATAAACGAACATTTTACCATTCATATTGACAGATATTGGAATGCTAACAGATCTGGAATTTTACCATTCATATTGACAGATATAAGACAGCTAATAGACCAGGCAGATATAGAACAGATATAGTAAAAGATAACAGACCAGACATTTTAACATTCATATTTAGATATATAGGAAAGCTAGTAAACCAGAGATTTTACCATTCATACTGACAGATATAAAACAGCTAACAGATCTGGGATTTTACCATTCATATTGACAGATATAAGACAGCTAATAGACCAGGCAGATATAGAACAGATATAGTAAAAGATAACAGACCAGACATTTTAACATTCATATTTAGATATATAGGAAAGCTAGTAAACCAGAGATTTTACCATTCATACTGACAGATATAAAACAGCTAACAGATCTGGGATTTTACCATTCATATTGACAGATATAGGAATGCTAACAGATCTGGGATTTTACCATTCATATTGACAGATATTGGAATGCTAACAGATCTGGGATTTTACCATTCATATTGACAGATATTGGAATGCTAACAGATCTGGGATTTTACCATTCATACTGACAGATATAGGAATGCTAACAGATCTGGGATTTTACCATTCATACTGACAGATACAGGACAGCTAACACATCTGGGATTTTACCATTCATACTGACAGATACAGGACAGTTAACACATCTGGGATTTTACCATTCATATTGACAGATATAGGAATGCTAATAGATATGAGATCTTACCATTCATATTGACAGCTAATAGACCAGGCATATTACCATACATATGGTCAGGTATAGTAAAACCAAATCGACCAGACATTTTTACCACTCATATTGAGAGATATAGGAAAGTTAGTGTTGGGACGCCTGCGCCTATTCGGCTATAATGGACTATTCCATTACTATGTAAAGTAATGGTGGCATCTACGTAGGAGAGTGTGCCGAGCAGCCGATCGACAAGTCAGTCGTAGACTTCCGGTGACGACCCGGAAGTACCCATTGCTCATACTACGTCTTACGACGGTTGAGACGATTAACCTTTATTCTTGTATTGGATACTAATAACCTTTGTAAATACTATTTTCACGGAATACAACAATTAACCTATTCCTGTTGTTGAGTTATTTGTTCTTACTCACGACATAACAGTTAGTAGACAAGAGATTTTACGATTCATTTACACTTACAGATATAGGGAAGCTAATAGAGCTGGAATTTCAGTCGGTTTTAGCAGTTCATAATAAACTACACCCAGTTGATCCCACGAAATGCTGAGCAGAAGCTTCGATTCGTGGATATTCAGCTTTGCCGCTGTTGCTGATGCATGGCCAGACTCACCTCATGATCTTCTATGCTTAGGGTTATCACATTATATCCACTTTTCATCGCCAGTCACAAGACGATGCAAAAAAACTTTCCTGCCATTGAAGCAGCTGCTCACACGTGGCAAGATGCTGTACAGCATCCCATGTCCTTGCTTTTGAATCAATCCTAACGTTTTCATACATTTTGAAACTGTTGCGTGATCAACTAATGATTCTTATTACGCCTGACATGAGTCTCCAGGAGTTTAAATGTAAGGTCAATAGACACCTACTAACACACTAACTCGCTTCCATTTTCTCAATCACTCTTCCCATCTACTCAACCCTCAGCCTCGGTATCCCTACCCGTCTATCACCCTCCTTCTGACATTTCCTATATTTAACCACTCTTTCTCATCACCTTCCCCTATGTAACCCCTTGCGCAATAGTGGCAGTGGAATGCCTTGCTTGGGGTGAAATGATTAAAAAGAAATTTCAAACGCTCCTTATGGTGACGAATTATTTTCTTCTCTACTATTTCTTTCCCATAGAAATCACTGTTTCCATGGAAAATGTATCACTGTTTCCATGGAAAATGTAACCACAACTTCTACTCCCACAGATTCTTTTCTCGCACTTCCCGCCTGTGGAATTTTCTTCCACATACTTGCTTCCCCGACAGCTACAATCTCCAGGAGTTTAAATGTATGGTCAATAGACATCTCCTAACACACTAACCAGCATCCATTCTCTCAAACACTCTTCCCATCTACTCAACCCTCTCCTCGGTATCCCTACCCGTCTATCACCCTCCTTTTGACATTTCCTATATCTAACCACTCTTTCTCACCACCTTCCCTTATGTAACCTCCTGCGCAATAGTGGTAGTGGAATGCCTTGCTTGGGGTGAAATGATTAAAAAAATACAAACTTTGCTGTGTCTATGTTCATATAGTGGCCATTTTTTCCTCAATGTTCAGTTCAAAGGCATCAGTCGTAATAAATAGCAATCTTCTGGGATGATTTTTTGTCAGTCTAAGCAGCTCATAATGAATTACACCCAGCTGATCCCACCAAATGCAGAGCAGAAGCTTCGATCCATGGATATTCAGCTTTGCCGCTGTTCTTGATGCATGGCCAGACTTGCCCCACAATCTTCTACGATGCCAGAGAAAAAAAATACTTACCTAATTTCTTACATCCTGATTGATACAGATTCCTACTTACATTTGTCTCTTTCTTTCTCAATCCCTTACTTTTCCCTTTTCTTTCTTTCTTTCTTTCTTTCTTTCTTTCTTTCTTTCTTTCTTTCTTTCTCCTGCAAATATTACTATTGCGCCCCTTTGATTCCATCATATTGTAGAGCTGCTCATACCCCTCTGGCGCTCTCCCGAATGGAATGGTCTGTAGACCAAGGTAGCTATGAAAATAAAGACTAATGGCAGTCTTGGATTGTGGATTGTCATTGACAATTACTATCGGACTTTGCTCTCTGCGACTCTAGCGACTTAGTCTCTCCTCTCTTCTACTATTTGTTGTTATGTCTTCTGGTGTTTGTCTTATTTGTATTAATATCTCTTAGTACAGATATTGTACTGTAGATGCTCAGCACACATCTTCTTGGTATAGTCCTGACATCTCGGTGATACAACAAAATATTTATATAACTAATAAGTGGTAACTTGAGTCGCTCCAAACTCGATTTGAACATCTAAATGTCTGCTGAATTCGATTTGATCACATGCTAGAACTGATTCTGCATAAAAAGTTTTTATTTCCTATTGATTCAACGACTTAAAAATATAATCGTCATCGAATGTTGCTGGTTTGCCATTTAACGAATGTGAGTCATATTTGACTGCTGGCCATGAGAAAGAACCAAGATTTAATCCTCTTCGATTCTTTCTTTATGGAGGCATTGTGACTGAAGGCAATCAATGTACAGAGTAGAGGAGAAGTGGATAATAAATAAGAGAGGGGAAGAGAGAGAGAGAGAGAGAGAGAGAGAGAGAGAGAGAGAGAGAAAGAAAGAGAGAGGGAGAGAGAACAAGAAAGCAACAATGTGAGAGAGAAAACGTGAGAGAGAAGTAGAGAGAGAGAAAGAGGGAGAGAGAAAAAGAAAGCAAAAAAGTGAAAGAGAAGACGTGAGAGAGAAGTAGAGAGAGAGAGAGAGAGAGAAGGATATGTAATCATGTTAAGGGAAAGAAGAACATAAAATAGAACGAGAGAGAGAAAGAGAGAAGAAAGAGACAGGGACAGAGGAGAAGGAAGAAGGTAAGACTGTGTGTGAGAGAGAAACGTGAGAGGGGAGAAAGGAAGGCGGAGAGAATTGGTAGGGATGGAACAGATGAGACATCACGAGGATGGATTATATATATATATATATATATATATATATGAATAGAATAAGTAAAGAACAAGTAGGAAAACTGTCTTTCTTCTAACATGTTTCGTTTTCATGAAGTTTCTTTAGAGATTTGTTAATTAGACACGAACTTCAATTCTTTATTAAAAAACAATAGCAGTGTATTGGAATGTTGATTAAGGCTTGATTTCATTAGTCAGATACATATGACACGTAATAAAGCAATAGATGATTATTTTTAAAGGTAAGAAACTCATACCTGTTTATATGTATGCGTGCCATGTGTAATAAAAGCAATAGATGTTTATTTTAAATGAAAGTGTGTATAACTGTCTGTTTAAATGTATGTGTGCAAAATAATGCTCGTGCCAAGTGTATTTAAACGATGGACATTTATATAGCAAGAGACGAGGAGGGGGAGAGGGAAGGTCGTGCGTGGGGGAAAAGAAAAAGTTAGGTTGGTACGTCAGTCTGGAACTTTAGACATAAGATTGTAGAAACAGTAGCAGCGGAATAGTGAATTAAGCGAATGGAAGTTAAAAGTAACAGGAAACAAAAAAAAAAAAAAAGAAAAGAAAAGAAAAGAAAAGGAAGGAATAAAAATGGTGGAAGATATGTCAGCATTTGACAGAATATTCCCGAAGTGACAGATTTTTAGTGAAGGCATATTTTTGTTGTTTTTGAGTAAAAAGGATTATCCGCTTACAGTGCAAATCAATATTCCGTTCTTGTGCATTCTGAAGCACCACGCAGAGAGAGAGAGAGAGAGAGAGAGAGAGAGAGAGAGAGAGAGAGAGAGAGAGAGAGAATAAAAAGGGTTGTGATAAAAAAGATGGAAAAAAGAAAACAGTAAAAGAGAGAGGTGAGAAGAAAGAAAGAGAAAAGAAAGAAAAAAGGAGAGGAAAGAAAGAAAGAAAAAGAAGTAAGACAGCATCATAAAAGAAAGAAGAGAGAAAAAGAGGAAGAAAAGAAACAGAAAGAAAAGCGATATGCAAAAAGGAAAAAAGAAACGAGCAGGAGAAAAGGGGTGATGAAAAGAAAGACAGAAATAAGAAATACAAAGGAGAAAAATTAGTGAGAGTTAAGAAGGAGTTAAATGGAAAGAGAGAGAGAGAGAGAGAGAGAGAGAGAGAGAGAGAGAGAGAGAGAGAGTAAAAATAAAGAAATAAAATGAGGAAAGACAGAAGAAATCCAAAAGAGAGAACGCAAAGGAAAGAGAAGAGAAGAGAAAAGTAAAATAGAGAGAAGTGAAGAGAGAGAGAGAGAGAGAGAGAGAGAGAGAGAGAGAGAGAGAGAGAATGAGAGAGAAAGAGAGAGAAAGAGAAAATAATTAAATGAAGATGCAGGGAAAGTGGCAAAGAGTGCAAATTGGAAGAGGGAGATGACGAAAGAAATAGTAAAATGAGAATTAGCAACACACACACACACCTGGTGAAAGAGTAGGAATTATTTATAATTTTTCCCAGGCATTAATGTAAACGACCCCCCCCCCCCAAAAAAAAAACGGGATTTTAACTTTGCTTTCTCCTATTTAGTCAGTCAGTTAAGTGCCATACGTGATACATGCTTAGGTAATCATGTCTTGAAAGAGACATGACTGACTGGGCAGAAGATTTTCCCTGCAGTAAATTGCCATTAACATTTGCGGTAGACTGATTGCCAACAAAAGCTATAAAATTCAACCTATCCTGCTATTTAATCCATAGCCCAGGGGAAAAGAGATGAATTAATACCTTTTCCCAGGGTATTTGCGCGTAACTGAATACAACGAGTTCAACTGGAATTCGAACTCGGCTCTGAGATTTCTTAGTCCGAGCCGATATCCACTGCACAAATATTCACAAATCTTAGTTTAATATAGAAAAACATTAGGTTAGGTAAAATTCGAACGAGAAAGATTGTATTGCGTCAAGAGTAACCGATTGATCTCCCATGAAAATCAGCATTCCACTTAATGACTTTTGCACGGACTAGGAAACTAACGATATGAAATGTACAAATATTTCAGCCAGTACATAGATTTAATATAATACTTTGCTGAGCTTAAGTTAGTCTGACACAAGGTCAAGTTAATATGGTATACATTGAAGATCGAAATCACTACAGTAATTAAATTAGTTATATAACGAACTTATTGACCATAACCTTAAAGCGTCAGGAAACCTGTACCTCATTACGAAGTTGTGGTGTGTTTCTAAATCTAGATAATCTGGCGGAACCCGTTCCTCTTCAGGTTGGTTTGAAATTCAGAAATGTCCTTCTCTTAGATTGGTTGCCCCCCTAAGGTAATAAATATGAGTTTGTTCTGCTGTTTAATGCATAGCTGAGGGAAGGTGGTTTCATGCCTTTTTCAAAGACATTACTTTGTAGTAGATGCAATAGAATTGATTAGAATTTGAACTCGGCTTTTAATTTGTCTGTCGATAATTGTAACACTGTCCTTACTCTTTCTAGGTTTTATTAAAAATGATATTCCCAAACGTATTTCTGTCTTTTAAAATATAGGAATTAATCGGGTGGTTATGATGCATTTCTAAAAACTCACACTGCCGTTTATTCTGTGAAAGATTAAGGCACTTAAGAAGTTTCTTAAATGTGGTTGCTTAAGATTTCCTGAGACGTTATCCTTCTCAGCACGAGGAGCAGATGTAAGGATTATCCAACAGCTTATTGGGGTGGATTATTTTTCATTCGCTCATGTAGTTTTGGTTTTTGAAATACACATTCTATGAAGTGATAGAAGGACACGTAGATTGGATTTCCACGACGAATCTACTTAACTACTTGACACTTTCATGTTTACGCTAACTAGTCTCTGACATTCGAAGAGTTCAGAACAATTAAGAACATTACATATTCATCGAATCCTAGAGTTATGATTCAAGATTTTGAATCTCTGATTGACTTAGCTGGTATGAATATTGTAGGTCAGTCGACAAAGAGATGGCAGGATGTTTAATTCCCTCCCAGTTACGAGTTCACCGCCATTAATCTTTTAAGAATATTGAGTTCAATTGTCTCGAGTGCTTTGGAAAATTTCAGATTCAGGAATTTCATTTTCTTAAAACAGTGACCGAGGAAAGAAATGACTACCTCTGACATGTAATCTATCTATCTATCTATCTATCTATCTATCTATCTATCTATCTATCTATCTATCTATCTATCTCATTCTGTTCACATCTATCTATCTATCTATCTATCTATCTATCTATCTATCTATCTATCTATCTATCTATCTCATTCTGTTCATATCTATCTATCTATCTATCTATCTATCTATCTATCTATCTATCTATCTATCTATCTATCTATCTATCTATCTCATTCTGTTCACATCTATCTATCTATCTATCTATCTATCTATCTATCTATCTATCTATCTATCTATCTCATTCTGTTCATATCTATCTATCTATCTATCTATCTATCTATCTATCTATCTATCTATCTATCTATCTCATTCTGTTCATCATCTATCTATCTATCTATCTATCTATCTATCTATCTATCTATCTCATTCTATTCTATCTATCTATCTATCTATCTATCTATCTATCTCATCTATCTATCTATCTATCTCATTCTGTTCATCTATCTATCTATCTCTATCTATCTATCTATCTATCTATCTATCTCATTGTGTTCACATCTATCTATCTATCTATCTATCTATCTATCTATCTATCTATCTATCTATCTATCTATCTCATTCTGTTCACATCTATCTATCTATCTATCTATCTATCTATCTATCTATCTATCTATCTATCTCATTCTGTTCACATCTATCTATCTATCTATCTATCTATCTATCTATCTATCTATCTATCACAGTCTATTAGGGTCCTAACACTGGCTTTAGTTATTATCAAGTATCTACTTTAAACTGGACATTACAATTTGTGCCAAAACACAAAACTCAGAGCTTTTTTTTCACTTATCAAAGGGTCTAACCCAAGTAAGTTGGTGCAATTTATTTTCAACGCTTAGTTCAGACATTTTGATTAGTTGGCTATCTGTCATGTAATGTTTCTTATAAAATAACAGCCATTAATTGCGTTGGTTGAGTTCCTTTTCTTTGTTCGACTGCGTAATTTTTTTTTTATCTGATAGATTTGTGTATGCGATAAAACGATATTAGCGTAATTGCCATAATTAAAGCCATTCAAATAGGCTCAAGCGGTTTAGGGTCGTTTATTTTACAGGCAGAATATAGGTTCTGGAACGCACTGTTAAGCGTGGTAGCATAACAATCAAATGATCACTGGTTCGAGTATTGCTAGCGAATAGAAAGGAACTGAGAAGCTAAACCATTTTTGTATTAAATAAAGCATAAAAATTAAGGAGTTTTAAGCAAAAAAAAAAAATCATCTTATATATTTTTAACAATAAAATTATTGCTTCTTCTTTTACATAAAAATAAGCAAATAAATTATAATAAATAAATAAATAAATAAATAAATAAATAAAGGCTTTTTCCCCTTCACATTTATCCCAAATAGCATTATTTCTGTGCAAATGCATATGAGTTAAAGCTGAGTTCGAATTCCGGTTGAATTTGTTGCATTCACTTACGCACAAATACCTTTGGTATCAATTCGTCTCTATTCTGCAGCTAGGAGAGATTTGATTCTATAGCTTTAGTTGGCAACACCGACATACCCTTTATATCTCGTCGATATACACATTTGCAATGCTTGTAGCGAGTGAGACAAGCTTGAATGCAATTACGCCGCATCGAGATGCCCTTATCAGTTAAGTGCCATATGTGATACACGCTTGGGCGATCATGTCTCGAAAGAGACATAACTAACTGGGCAGAAAAGATTATCCTGCAGTAAGTTGCCATTACTTTCTGCGGTAGCCTGGTCGCCAGTCAAGGCAATAGAACCCAATCTGTTATTTAACCCATAACTGGAGGGAAGGGACGGATAAATACCTTTCCCAAGAGTATTTGCGCGTAAGTGAATGCAACGAATTCAACTAGAATTCGAACTCGGCTTCCCTATTTATCGTTCCGAGCTGATATCCACTGCACCACAACTCACGTATCTCGTCGAAATGCCCATTTGCTATACTTACTGCGATTTATTAAGTGTTGCTGAGATATGTCAGAAAGCAGAGGGTATGAAGCACTCAGTGATAATCGGACTCTCTACCCAGTCGTAATTGATCTAGCGAGACCAGTGATTTTTAAGCGTAGCTTAGATGTGGCACAAGGCCGAAAGTATGGGATACCCAGTGAAAATCGACCTCACTACTAAAAGGTTCTTCCGAGACAAGCTTGGTAACCGTTACACCATGTTGAAGTACTCTGACAAATTAGTAATAGCATATTTCGAAGATGTCTGTCAGTCAGTAAAATAAGTGCCATATGTGAGACACGCTTAGGCGATCATGTCTTGAAAGAGACATGATTGGTCAGAAGATTTTCCCGCAGTAGGTATCCAGTACTTTCTGCAGTAGACTGGTTGCCAACCAAGGCTGTAGAACCCAATCTGTCCTGACGGATTAATATTTTTATAAAAGGTATTTGCGCGTAAGCGATATAACGAATTCAACTGGAATTTGAACTCTGCTCCTCGTTCCTAGCCGATATCCCCTGCACCATAACGAATGTTCATTAGTAGCATTTCCTTCTCTATAAACTGCATAAATCTTTTGTTTGTATTCGAGTCGCTTTTTACGTTTCTTAAAATAAAAACCAGTTGTGCCTTGTGACGCAGTGAATGTCAGATGATAACGAAAAATTGTAGAGCCGAGTTCGAATCCCAGTTGAATTCGTTGCACTCATGCGCCAATACCCTTGGGAAAGGTATTAACCCGTCTCTTCTTCCTCCATCTATGGGTTAAATAGCAGGATAGATTTGGCTCTATAGCTTTGGTTGGTAATCAATCTACCGCAAAAGTAATGGCAAACTATTGCTGGAAAATCTTTTGTCCAGTCAGTCATGTCTCTTTCGAGACAAGATCGCCCAAGCGTGTACCACGTATGGCACTTAACTGCAAAAAAACAAAACAAAACAAAAAAACAAAGAAACAAAAACAAAAAAAAAACATAAAAGGTTGAAAAAGCTGCTTATTTTCTTCGATCTTCAATATCAAAATCAATAAACTCTAATCGACAAAATTTGTCTATTAGAGTTGACAAAATATTAAAAAGATCTATGCTGATATGTTTCGCTAGAATTAAAAAATTACCTTTCAAACAAAGTTAAAATTAAATGCATATTCTAAATATTCTTTAATAATAAAAAAAAAACTTAATATTGCTGTTACTTTAATAGATTCCTTCTAATCGAATATAGATTCCTTCTAATCGAATATAGATCGCTTCTGATCGAATAAAAATAATACTGTTATTATTATCCTCTATTAAGTATGATATTCAAAAATATTACAATTTCCGTTTTTCGTAAAATAAAAAAAAGTATAAATTGCTTCTAATCAAATTATAGTAATACTATTTAGGTGCCTCCACTAAATCGCTGAAAAAACAGCATAGTATGAAAACAAAAGGCCCCAAACTTAATAAAAACAAACTTTTTCCATCAAAATATTTATGTTATTATTAAGAGGAAAGATCAAAGAATGTTTTAGTTATGTTTAATATTTTTTTTTATCCTTTCAAACACATTCGAAGTTTTGGTAAAAAATCTTGTTTTGATTTTTCTTAGCAGGTGGACAAAACGTTAGGAGAGTTTGCAATGATAAATGTAATATTACGTAACTCAGTTTTGTTTTTCTGGTGAAAAACACATTAATTTGGAAATTCTGGCAAAAATGAAATAATTCTCGGATTTTAATGAAACTTTCACGACTTATTAAAAACATGAATTAAATTATTTTTGAAAATATTATTTTAAAAATCTTGTTAAAAATATACTTTTACATCTGTTACTCCAATCCATGTAAATTGATGAAATTTCAAGAAATTAAATTTTGTAGGCAAAATTGGTTTCATTAGCTAGACGCAGGAATCATAGAGGAATTTAAATCATCATTTTTTCAACCATTTGAGACTTTTTCTGAAACTCTGCTTCCAATTGTAAAATAAAAAAATGCAATAACCTCTACCATTATTTAATTAGATAAGCTTTTAATTTCATTAATAAACAATATAAAAATTAAAGACATTATAGTTTGAAGAAAAATACTTTTTTCGATTAATAGTGAAATTAAAAAAATGTTTGCAGTCTTGTAATTTTAATAATTTTTAAAGTTTTAAAAATATTTTAAAAATATTACAAAGATTTCATACGTTAAGTTATTCAGTAAAGACTATATTTACTAATCGAAAATTATAAAGTTTGTTACAAATAATAAAGCCATCGTATTCGTATAATTTTTAATGGTCTTGTGTATTTGAAGTTTTTTTTGTATAGTAATTCTGTGTGTACATTAAAAGGTCATGTTTCACTGTTTCTTCTCCTTACAGGAAAAGATTTGAACATTTATGTCACCTGTGATCATCATAGACACTTATATTATCTCGCATCTCCTTGTCGTCACATGTTAAATCATACGGGAAATGTCAGAATGATCATCATGCCGTGATTAAGAAATCGTTCTAGTCTAAATTTCATGCTATAAATAAGTACTACTTGTGTAAATCAGATTAATTTAACATTAAATTTGCTAATATTCTAAAAATAACGTGTCATAGATGTACATCTTATTTTTTCAAAATTTTTAAAACGGAGAGTTAACTTTTGTTTACAAATGCATCAATCGCTCAAAGATTGTCGAAACATTGAATAAATTATAAAAATCTCATAATTTTAGATTCCAGTCAATATAATTTCTTTTTCAAATACATCAGAATATTTTGCCTGCTGGAAATAGTAAATTTAATCATTTAGCTTTTAATTAAAATTAAAATAAAACCTTTAAGAAAACTTTTTAAAAATTTTTTAATAGCCCAATCTTATTATCCTCTATTAAGAATGATATTCACAATATGAGAACTTCTGTTTTCAGTACTTAAAAAAACAAAAAAAAACAAAAACAAAAAACAAAAAACAAACAAAAAAAAACAAAAAACAAACTCTATTTGATCTTGGACATTTGAAGTCTCGTCTAATGGAAATTCTTTTATAAACTTCTTAATGAGCTATTCAGAATTATCGGATACTTTAAGTGCCGTACATGGTACACTCTTGGGCGACCATGTCTCGAAAGTAACATAATTGACTGGGTAGACTAGTTCTGCGGTAGACTTGTTGCCAGCCAAGATTTTAGAACCTAATCTATCCTGCTATTTAACCCATAGCCGGAGGAAAGAGACGGATTAATACTTTTTCCAAGAGTATTTGCGCGTATGTGAGTGCAAGAAATGCAACTGAAATTCGAACTCGTCTCTCTGATTTTCTATTCTGAGCCAATATCCATTGCACCACAACGCACATCTTTCTAGATAGATCTCCTATATTCAAAGAGATAAAGACGTATTACTATTGTATACATATTAAAAATCCTTTTAAATGTTCATGGCAATAAAATGCTGAAAAGAGAATTAATACTTAGGAATGTGGGAGCGCTGTAAGTAAGGAGTGTCTTTCATGTATTCGCTCCTTGGGTCAGTAAGTAGTTTTGAAGGAAAAGGGAGGTGAAGGCGACGAGCATAGTAAGCCACTTGACTTGGTCAAGAGAGATACTAATTACATTGTCTCGAGTCAGTTTGTGTGGGTTGGTCTGTGTGTCTGGTGATGCTTTCTGTATCGGCTCTTTGTATCTTCTTTTTGGATCGCAACAGATCATTTGAGATTCAAACTTGTATTTGATTCCGGGCTTCCCATTGGCCGATAAATAAAATTCGCGTAGGCTCGCGAACTGGAAATTTAATATTTAATTAATTTTTAGTTTTCAACCGGAACATCTGCGCGAGGCCGGCTGCGCACCGACTAGTTTTGGTCATTTGCTTTTTAGTCGTGAGAGTGCGAACATCCGGTCCCTCTATTTTGCTCGGTCGGGATCACCACAATTTACTTTTTCCTTCATCCACACATTCACTTCTATATACAGTTGTGTATTTGGGCAGAATTCTGTAATATGTTTAATTAAAAATGACTGACAATGTACTTCTGTTAAGTTTTTTGTTGTCTTTTTCTTGTGCATATGCAAGATATTTCTTATGTGGTTCTACAAAAGAATGCTAAGGATACCATGGACCAAGCATGTGAGCAACGATGATGTTTTGGAGAGGACGAAAATGCAGAGGAAACTAATACTTAACATCGGGAAAAGACAGATGAAGTTCCTGGGACATGTAATGAGGAAGGAGGGCTTGATGAATCAAATACTCACAGGTCAGACAGAGACAAACTGGAATGTTTAGTCAGTAATTGTGGTTAGCTAAGTTCTTCTTCTTCTATGTGCCCTGTCCCTTCAGGACGTAGGCAATCATGGCTCTCCACGTCTCCCTATCCCTTGTGGCTCTTAGTATGTTTGCTCCTGTTGCTTCTGGCAACCCCCGTTCCGTCATCCACCTGATCAGTCCCTGCAAATATGTTATCCGCTGCCTTCCTCTGTCTCTCCTTCCTTCTATCTGTCCAGTCAGTATCAGGTTCTCCAGGCTCTCCTTCCTCATTGCATGTCCCAGGAACTTCAGTTGTCTCTTCCTGATGCTCAGCATCAATTTCCTTTTTGTTGCCATTCTTTCTAACATCTCGTCGTTGCTTGTATGCTCAGTCCACGATATCTGTAGCATCCTTCTGTAGAACCACATTTCGGCCGCTTCCAGTTTTGTCCTCATTTTCGATGATATTGTCCAGCATTCACAGCCGTATTGAAGAACTGACATCACGTAGCAGTCTAGAACTCTTTTCTTCGTTTCTATTGAGATTTTCCTGTGTGTTAGTATTTTGCTCATCTTCTGGAACGCGTCCTTTGCCATGCCAATTCGCCTTCGGATCTCCGTGTCGCACTTTCCATCTCCTGTTAGAACACTTCCTAGGTACTTAAATTCTTGTACTTGTTTGATTCTGTTATCCTCCACCTGTATTTAGCATTTTGGGTTGTATCTTTTGCTGATGACCATGCACTCAGTTTTCTTAAAGTTTATTTGTAGTCCCTTCTTGTCACTCTCCACTGCTACTTTCTGTATGAGGTCTTGTAGTTTCCTTTCCGTGTCCGCAATCAGCACTGTATCGTCCGCATATCTTATGTTGTTTAGGTTGTGGCCTCCAATAACAAATCCTGGCGTGTCATCTAGGGTCCTCAAAATATTCTCGCTGTATAGGTTGAACAAATCCGGTGAAAAGACACATCCTTGTCTTACGCCTTTTTCTATGTTTGTGTATCTACTGAGGTCGTTACCTGTCCGTATGCAGGCCGTTTGCTGCCAGTAGAGATTCTTGATTATTCTTATGTCTTTGCCGAAAATGTCGAGATTGCCCAGCATCTCCATCAATTCTTTGTGTCGTATTTTGTCGAATGCCTTCGCGTAATCAATGAAGCACAGGTACAAGTCTTTCTTCATTTGCAATGCCCTTTCCGAGAGCATCCTAATCATGAATATGGCGTTCCTTGTTCCAGTGTCCTTGACGAACCCGCACTGTTCCTGCCCTTATCTCTGGCCTGATTCTGCTTCTCGCTCTATTCATCAGGATTCTGACAATCAGTTTTGTAATGTGACTCATTAAGCTGATAGTTCTGTGTAGTTCGCACTCGTTTGCACCAGGTTTCTTCGGCAGCGCTATAAATATCGACTTGCATAGGTCGACTGGTATTATTCCGCTGCTATAAATTTCGTTTTTTATGTCGGTAATCTTTTCTGTGCCATATTCTTCTAAGGCTGTCAGCAGCTCTATCACTATGCCATCTGGACCGGCTGCTTTGTTTCTGTTCATTTTGGCCATTGCAGCTTCCACTTCGGATTTTAGTATTTCCGGTCCATCCATCTCCTTGTGTATTCTCGGTTGTTCTCTCTTGTCGCAAAAGAGATCCTTTATGTATTCTTCCCATCGTTGGAGTATTTCCTCTTTCTCTAATATGATTGTCCCTTCCTTGGATTTTATGCATCCTGTTGAGGAGCAGTTTTTTTGTCCTGTCAGTTCTCTTATCTCTTTATGCATCTCTGCTTTGTTGTTCCTGCTCAGTCTCTCTACTTCTGCACATTTGTTGTTGAGCCATTCCTCTTTGGCTTGTCTGCATTTGTTCCTTATCTCCTTGTGAAATTTTTGTACTCTGCTCCGTGTCTTGGCGTTATTTTTTGTCTCCTTTGCATCATGTGGAGGATCTCTTCTGTCATCCACTCGTTTTTTCTTCTGCGTCTTATTTCTTTTGGGGCTATGTTGTTCGCTGAGGTCACCATCGAGCTGTTGCCAAAATAATGGAGGCTCGGATTGCTGTATTTTGAAAAGCCGTTTTCACATAGTATTCACGGTATATATTAAGTGAATTTTGGTATGCATAATATTTAATGTTTGCTCTTTAATAAATTTAAACTTATTTTCAGACAAAAATGTGGATTCTGGTGGAGAAACCACACAAAATAATAAATAACAGAAGCAGATATGGAGCAATAAAAATGTAAGTTATATTAAACAAAAAATATACAAACTGGAACACGGGTTAGTCAATACGTGAATACTAGGAATACTACTAGTAGAATCAATATATACAGTCTTCTTATGAAAAAGTATGTTCAGGTAATGAGTCTATATCCAAAACAACTCCAACTTACTATGCATCAACTTACTGACCAACTAAACCACTGCACAACTACTCTTTACAACTACTACAACTACTATAATATTTAGTTGGCCCTCCCACTAAGAGCAACATGTGACACAGGGTCAGTTATATGTGGGTCTTCCGGGCCATATAGCCCGGCCAAAGAATACCTGTCTATCGTTAGCCAATCGTGATTCTACCCTTCGGCGGAACCACGACTGAGTTAGTGCTCTCTGCTCGAAAGCAAACAGCGCTTCCCACCCGAAGGCAGAGAGCCGACAGTGTCATAATAGCAGAGGCAGCTCTACAACTAGTACGGTATTTACCAACCTTCCCACGCAAGGTTAGATGTGACACAAGGTCATTTTATTGTGTGTCTTCTCGGCCATATAGCCGGGCCAAAAAATGTCTGTCTATTTTTACCGAGTCGTGATTCTACCCTTCGGCGGAACCACTACTGGGTTAGTGCTCTCTGCTCGGAAGCAGAGAGCGCTCTCTACCCGAAGGAGAGTGCTGACAGTGTCATAGTAGCAGAGGCAACTCTACAACTACTACAATATTTAGTTGTCCCTCCCACTAAGGGCAACATGTGACATATGGTCAGTTATAAGTGAGTTTTCCGGGCTATATGGCCCGGCCAAAAAATACCTGTCTATTTTTCCCCAGTCGTGCATTTACCCTTCGGCGGAACCAAGACTGGATTAGTGCTCTCTGCTCGGAATCAGAGAGCGCCCTCTACCTGAAGGCAGAGAGCTCACAGTGATATTGGCAGTTACAGCGAGCAACTGCTGCATTATTTAGTTGTCCCTCCCATTAAGGACAACATGTGACACATGGTCAGTTATAAGTGGGTTTTCCGGGCTATATGGCCCGGTCACAAAATGGCTGTCTATTTTTCCCCAGTCGTGCTTCTACCATTCGGCGGAACCACGACTGGGTTAGTGCTCTCTGCTCGGAAGCAGAGAGCGCCCTCTACCCGAAGGCAGAGAGCTGACAGTGATAAAGGAATTTACAGCGAGGCAACTGGTGCTGCCGTTCTCTGTATAGGCAGGGTTATATGTACACATCAGGTGAGTCCATTCTTATGTGTAAAAAGGGGGTGATCCCTAACAAAAAATATTCTTGAAACATAGAAGACATTAATCATGAACATGACAAAATGTGATCGTTTATTTTTCTTGTATGAATTCAAGCATAGTGCCTCCTAAACGTCTGTCAATATCAAAAGAGCATGGGTTCACAAGTGATCAGACAGTTCGAAGGTGGTTCGAGAAAACCCCGTACTGGTGATGAAAGCCTTGAAGATAAGAAGGTAGAGGACGGTCATGCAGACTTGACAATGAACAATTGCAAGCAGTTGTTGAGCAAAACCCACATCAAAGTGTCAGAGAAATGTCTCAGACGCCATTTGTAGAGTATTAACCAGGGGTAAAAACGATAAGTATGTTCCTCATGATGTCAATGAAAATCAAAAACTTGGGCGTTTTGAAGTGTGCTCGATGCTTTTTTTGCGTAACACCATTGATCCTTTTCTTGAACGAATAGGCACTGGTGATGAAAAGTGGATCCTTTATGATAATCGTAAACGATCAGGTCAGTGGCTTGGTCATGATGAGTTCCCCAAACATTTCCCAAAGCCAAATTTGCATCGACAAAAGATTATGGTGACTGTCTGGTGGTCTGCAATTGGTTTTATCCACCGCATCTTTCTGGAAACCAGTCAGAGTATTAAAGCAAAGCTTTACTGCAATCAGCTTACAAAAATACATGCACATCTGAAAAAAAAAAGACCTGCGTAAAACCAATAAATTGTAAACACAAATTCTACTCCACCAGCTTCTTTTCTCGCACTTCCCGCCTGTGGAATTCTCTTCTGCATACTTGCTTTGCTGACAGTTACAATCTCCAAGAATTTAAATGTAAAGTCAAAAGTCATCTCCTGTCTCACTAACTTACATCCTCACTCTCATGCTTTTCTACATCCACCCAACACTCATCAGTACTCTCTTCCCTCTCCTACTCTTTTCCTGACACTCCCTGCAACCTCTCCTCATAACATTCCTCCTCGTCCACCCCACTCTCATCAGTACTCTCTTCTCTCTCCTACTCTTTTCCTGACACTCCCTGCAACCTCTCCTCATAACATTCCTCCTCGTCCACCCCACTCTCATCAGTACTCTCTTCTCTCTCCTACTCTCTTCCTGAAACCCCCTGCAACCTCCTCACTCCTCATGATATTCCTCCTATGTAACCCGCTGCACAACAGTGGCAGTAAAATGCCTTGCTTGGGGCGACACGATTATATATATAAAAAAGAACAACTTGGTTCAATTCTGCTTTATAATAATGCGCAACCATATGTTGCAAGAATAACTTTGCAAAAACTTACAGACTTGGATACCATATCCGCCATATTCTCCTGATTTTTCCCACACTGATTACCATTTTTTTCTACCTATGTTTATTTACGTTATAAATTAAACTAAATACAATTGACTGTTAAAGGATGAGAAATTTTTACAGATTTTGACGTAATTCTGTTTTTTATAATGGGCTAACATTCTTCAAATTTTTAAAAAGAACTTAAATTGATGTTAAAAATTGCCACAAAACATTGTTAATTTATTTAAGATAGAGCGATCTCTTATGACATGTTTCTAATTTGTATTTAGATACATTGTGTTTACTTTCAGTTTTTTCTAGTTCAATTATTCACCAAAATTGAAGATTATCTATTATGTAAACTTTTTTTTAATCATTTCACCCCGAGCAAGGCAGAAATGCCACTGATGAGCTGGGGGCTACATTAGTGTAAAATGATTAATTAGAAAAGAGTGAGGACTACAAACTAGTTAGAAAGGGGCAATAGAAAACTGAGAATGCAGGTGCGATGACAGATACATAGGTGGAGAGAAAGGGAAGGATATACGGGGGTGGGGAGAGAGCTAGAGTCCAGTGGTTAATAGATGAGTATTGACACTGCATTTAAATTTCTGGAGGTTGTAGCCGTCAGGAAAGCAAGAATATGGGAGCGAGTTCCACAGGCGGGAAGTGCGAGAGAAGAAGCTCCAGGAGTAGAATTGTCGTCTGCATTTGGCTAACCTAACTGTGAATGGGTGGGACCCAGTTGCCAATCTGGTTGCACGAGTAAACACCTGTTGAGGAGGCACCAGTGACTTAAGTTCGTCCGAGCAGAAGCCATGAAAGTATTTATAGAAGAGACAAAGGGAGGCCACATTTCGACGGTGGGGAAGTGGCTGCAGTCTAGCCGCCAGATCAGTACCTATCACATTACAGACTCTCCTTTGGAGCCTGTCGAGAACACTGAGGAGAACGGCAGGGGCACCTGACCATAAATGGCAGCAGTACTCCATGCACGGACGGATGGTTGACTTGTATATATGCAGAATGGATTCAGGCGGAAAAAACATCCTGGATCGGCATAGTGACCCAACCTTCTTAGCAGTAGATTTAGCTATGGAATCAATATAGTGGTTCCATTTGAGGTCCGAGGAGAGGGTAAAGCAGATTTTTAAATGTTAAAACTTTCTGGTTCAAACCGAAGGTGGAATCAGCTTTTAAAGATTTTGTTGCATCACAGCCAATAACTTTTTATCAACAAGAAATAAATAATCCCGTCGGTCGATGGCAGAGGTGCATAGGTAATCAAGGTTCGTATTTTGACTAATTTTAACATTTCTGCGGTTAATATTTCAAGAATAAAATTACGTTTCTGGAATTGGCCAATGTTTTTGTAACAGTCTAATATAAAACAGATTGAAGACAAGGCTTCCTATATCCTATTTTGGTTTTGTGCCACGATTTCTATATTATGTTAACATTAATATTACTTTTTTCTTTCAGGTAGAGAATTTCAAAAACATTATTTTCACCTAAATCTTTGCTACGATGTGCTGAGTTGATTGTGTTATAATGAAAAAGACACAGATCTTTACAATATCAGTCAGTCAGTTAAGTGTCATACACGCTTTGGGCGATCATGTCTCGAAAGAGATATAACTAACTGGGCAGTTGATTATTCTGCAGTAAGTTGCCATTGCTTTCTGTGGTAGACTGGTTGCCAGCCAAGACTATAGAACCCAATCTTTTCTATTACTTAACCCATAACTGGAGGGAAGAGACGGATTAATACATTTCCCAAGGGGATTTGTGCAAAAGTGAATGCCATGAATTCAACTGGAGTTCGAACTCGGTTTTCCGATTTGTCGTTCTGAGCCGATATCCACTGCACCACAACGCATATTTCATTAATAATATACACAGAGGAAAATAAAATTGCAACGCTATGAAGAACAACAATAATTTTGACCAAGGTACTGCGTTTGGGGTGTAGATATTCTGATAAATTCGATCATCTTTTGACGTTATAAATCTGGATAAAATGGTGCTGTTTACTATCTTGCAAAGGTTCAGTCAGTTAATTGCCATACGTGATACACGCTTAGACGATCATGTCCCTCTCGGGACATGACTGACTGGGCAGAAAATTTTCTAGCAGTAGGTTGCCATTACTTACTGCGGTAGACTGGTTGTCTACCAATGCTAAACAACACAATCTGTCCTGTTATTTAACCCTTAACTGGAGGGAAATTTCCGGGATGGAACAAATTTGGAACAAATTTGGAACACCACATGGGTCTGGAAGTTCAAACGTCGATCAGTAGATGACATTACTGTAACTGCTTAGTTTTAATCCTGGAAACACAACACAGATACTGACAGTAAGTGGTGCTACTCTGTTATTAATGGCTAGCTATGGTTGCAACAACTAAGAGTTTATATATATTGTTACGGGAAATCCCGAAGATTAACGAAATGGTATAACAACCGACCTATTGAAATTATTGAAATTATTTGTATGAACATTATTTTTAATCGATACTCGAATTTGAGTCGATTATCTGTTTTTAATCAAACAGTATATTTATTTCTACCGGCCTGATTAGTTACGAAAAATTTTGTTACGAAAATCTGTGTCTTTCGGCAGGATTCAATCCTGCGACCCCTATCAAAATAGGGAACGCCACCTTATTGATCTGGCGCGTCTTAGACCTCTCGATCACGAATTACCAACACTCATTTTATTTGACTTCGTCTAGACTGTTGGTCATTCGTGGTCGGGAGGTCTATATATATATATATATATATATATATATATATATATATCAGCATGCAGTGTGGGTATAGAAGAATCCAAAGGAGTATCCTGTACATACAGTGGTAGGATAACTCACTAAGAGAGCTCTAAACATATATGCATATAAATACATATAGAGCAAATATAAGAAAAATTAAGACAGACACGTTATTTCATGGTAAATCGGAAGTGTAGGCCTATTTCAGGTGAACCATCGTCAGCTTCCGTCTTTATTTAAGAAAGGATATTACCCGGATGAGAATCTCAAAAACCTAAATAAACGAATAAAAATAACGGTCGCTCCTTTAAATTTTCTCTTTTAAAGGAGCGACCTTTATTTTTATTCCTTTTTTAGGTCGTTTTTAGTAACTACGCTTACCCCCTCTACCCATAGTAGTAGCAGCTCGCAGACCAATCCCCTCATGCCACTATACCCTCATATGACCAAGAACCACACCACCACCATTTTGTCACCGTCTGCGGCCATCCGCCACGTTAAAAATGGACATGTCTCTTTGGTTTAATTTTCTTTGTTTAATTCCACTTTGTTAATAATTTAAATGTTCTATGTTCCCTATATATTAAATGTTCATTCTTTGATAATGGCTTATGTAAGCCGAAAGCTCAGACCCGATAAAAAAAATCAACAATTACTGCGATTTCTTGTCGTCTTTTAACGATAGCACTATCAAGTTTATCAGATTATAAGAAAGGATCCTACACAAAATAAATAGACAAAACTTGAAAACTTGTCTATATTATTCAACGAAACCTATATATATATATATATATATATATATATATATATATTCAAAAAGCTGTTCTTGTCTGCAGATGACATTCTCTTTGCATAATTGCAACATTGAGAATTTTACATTTGTAAAATATTAGATTAGAAATTAGTATTAGAAATTAGTATTTAATGTTCTTTACATGTATGGTACGGGGAAACAAATTAAATCGTTCTGACTACGTAGTGAATTGAAAGGAAAAAGAATTGCCATTTGCTAGAAAAAATTCACAAGCTTTGTTGGGGAAGATACACAATGTCGTTTTATATCAATTGTAATTGTTGAAGTAGTTTTTGTGTTAGCGTTAGCGATCATGGCCTTCCACATCTTCCTATCCCTTGTCGCTCTTAATGCCCCTTCTCCTGTTATCCCACTCAATCCACACTCCATCATCCATCTGCTTAAATTCATCAAGTACGTCATGCGTTGTTTTCTCCTTTCTCTCTTCTTCTCTATCTGTCACATGAGCATCGGATTCTCCAAACCCACTTTCCTCATTCAGTCAGTTAAGTGTCATACGTGATACACGCTTGGGCGATCATGTCTCGAAAGAGACATGACTGACTGGGCAGAAGATTATCCCGCAGTAGGTTGCTAATGCTTCCTCATTAAATGTCCAAAAATCTTCAGGTATCTTTTCCTGATTTTAACTATCAATTTTCTTCTTGTGTCCATCTTCTCCAAACCCTCGTCGTTTCCCTAAGCAACAAGAAGAAAGTAAGTACCGTAAGAAATACCTCCAAGAATTCAAAAAAAAAAAATAATTAAATTACATAACAATAAAATATTAAAAGCATACAACAAAAATAACTCCAACAATCATGACAGTCTGCCCCATAATAATAACCTTTGTAACTGTAGAAACCCGAACCAATACCCCATACCTAATAAATGCTTAACAAAACACCTGGTATATATGTGTTCGATTGCATCCATGTAGAATCCTACATTTTTTAAAAAGCGCTTTTACAATCACCTCTCATCCTTTAATAACAAGAACAAACAAAATATGACATCACTTTCTAAGTATTTTGGGAAGTTAAAAAACGAAAATAAAACACCTAAACTTAAATGGAAAATCCTCAAACAGTCCAGAACATTTAAATCGATAAAAGAACCATGTTTCCTTTGTCTTCAAGAAAAAATGAAAATCATTAAATACATGAATAGCAACATACTAATAAACAAGAGGCATGAAACCACAGTAAACTGCTAACACATTAAACAAATAACCTTACAATCATGTTAAAGACTACAAAAGCCAAAGTTAGGATCCCTAGAAACGATAAACCTTTATAATATTAACAACGCTTTTACCTCAAATTTTACCTTTATTTCATACCACAAACTGTGATCTAATTTAAAGTTTTATATAAAAAAGAGTTTTCCCAGATTTTAAATTAAGGTTAAATATACAAAATTAGATTAATTATAAAAACTAAGTTTAAATACAAAAATATTTGTAGTCGTATAATTCACTAATAAAGATAGATTCACCAAATAGCAATCCCTACTCCCACTTTTTCGCATCCACTCCTACTCCCCCTCGCCCCATATACATTTCCTTATTTTCTCCTTTTATTAAACCCAAAGAACTCAGAATAACACCTGTAAGGACCATACCTTATATTCTAAAGTTAAATCTGTCTAAAAAATTTTCAACACGTTCATTAATCAACTCTATCCCTTACATCTTCCCTCTTTTCGTTCAAATTCTAACTAACAATTTACAACTCTTATTCCCCTATCTCCCACCCCACCTACATCTCACACACAATTCGCCAAATATAAGAAAAAGAATTTCCATTCCTTTCCACACTACCTGATGAGATATTGTCATTTCAATGTCGAAACAAAATGTACACTTTGTAGTAGATAATAATTTGTCTATGTTCTAAACTATCATTTATAATATATATATATATATATATATATATATATATATATATATATATATAGTTTTAAAGTATGCTATATTTACGTGTTAAAATTATCAATGTCATGATGAAAGTAAGTACGGTAAGAAATATTGTTAATAATAATAATAATAATAATATATATATATATTTTTTTAAAAGTATGCTATATTTACAGGTTAAAAATATCAATGTCATAGATAGAGCCTATATAAATATAAAAGTGGTCATTGAAGTCAATAATGTTTATATGCAATCGTCAGACATGACGATTGTTTATAAGCATGAAACAGACTGTCGCAGTTGGATGCTAACTTTAATGTCCACTTATATTTTAAAATCATTTGTTTCTGATGAAAGGCCGAGGCCGGTCTGAAATATCAAATATATATATATATATATATATATATATATATGTATGTAAATAAATACTGTCAAAAAATACATTTTTAACTTACAACTTTTTAGTAGTTTTTCCTATATATATATATATATATATATATTAAAAATTATGTATTTGGGCATTAATCCCTCTTTCATACATGTTTCATTAAAACGACTGACAAACTACTGAGGTTATTTTCTTTGTTGACTGCCGGTTCATGTAATTCAATAATTGTGTATTTGTATACAAGAGGGATTATTGCCCAAATTCACAATTTATATACCCTTGTGAAAGTTATTAATCCATTGTCTCCGTCTATCTATGGGTTGAATGGCAGAACAAATTGGGTTCCATAGCTTTGGTTGGCAACCAGCAACCGTAGAAAGAAATTGATCGTAACAGACATACTCGCCCAAGCTATCACTTAACTATCAGGGAAGCAAGGAAACGGAAGGGAGTTTCACACATGAGGAGTACGATAAATGAAACTGTTGGAGTAGCGGTGTGAACATTGGAGTTAAATTAGATAGTCAATTAATGAAATTAACTGTAGTAATTTTTCACTCATTTTTAATGAAACTCACACACACACACACACACACACACACACACACACACACAGAGAAGGAGAGAGGGTGCGATGGGTAAATTGTCGCCGTTTTAAGTTTTGCACAAGCGCGTTGTTTGTTTTTTTTTTTATTTAGTTGACTATAGTTGGGACAAAAATGTGCTCCCTGACACAGTTCAATCCTCACCAAATGGAACTCATTATGAAAGCTGCTAGAAAAATGATTGTTTCATTTTATCGTTCCAGGAATTTCTTGAGTTTTTATACCATGACAAGAATTAGATTAAACCAAATATTGAGTCTTACTATCTTTTCTGAGTTGAGGCTGTTCAATACTTCCTTTATAGTCTTGATAGGAATCAAAATCGTGTAAACGAGCTTTTTGGGGAAGACTTTCTCTATCCACTGTAAACTTACTGCCAAATTATCAACGTTTTAAGCTCATCGCTTCTCTGTAGCTATTTCCATGACAAATGTTTAAATGAACATCATTCTTTAATTTTTACTAGTTTAGACCTAGCTTACGGCCTCATCAGTTTGAAACCCTGATTCTCGTACGATCACCGAAGTTAAGCAGCGTTGGACCTGGTCAGTACTAGATGGGAAACCGCTGGGTTGTTCGAGTGGTGTAATGGATAATAGCTTGGAATTGTTAACCAAGGAGCCGTGTTCCAATTCCAGTCGGATTCGTTATATTCACTAACGTGGGAAAGGTATGCATCCATCACTTCTCTCCCCAGGTATGTATTAATTAGTAAGATTTGTATCATTAAACCATTCTCACAATCTAAAAATATTTTCTGGATTTAAATAACCTTCAAATGGTTGGTAAGCCATAGAAAACAAACCAACCGACCAATTTCTTAGACGTTTACAGATAGGACACGCCATGCGTCTTCTATGTTATCGGAAAATCCTATTTCTTCTAAATTTAGGGAAAAGTTCCATTAATAGAACTCCTCCCCCACATAAACTGTTATTTGTGACTCCTTCTAAGATGCTTCCCTGGACATTTTAAATCTTGACTTCTTCAGTCAAGCGTCAGATGTTATCTATCCTCCATAATCTTCCCTTTCTACCACATCTTATTTCATTCATAACCTGCACCTAATTTATTATAACCATTCTAAATACCAGAACCCTTCTATCTTGAGTGGCTATCGAGCCTGGTATGTATTACAGTTTAATATCAAAGACAAGTAATTATGCCGTATAGATGTGCGTTGTGGAGCAGTGAATATCACCTCGGAACTAGAAATCGGGGAGCCGAGTTCGAATTCCAGTTGAATTCGTTGCATTTACTTTCGCGCAAATACCTCTGGGAAAGGTATTAATCCATCTCTTCTCCCTCTTCTTTGGGTTAAATATCAGTACAGATTGGGTTCTATAATCTTGGTTGGCAATCAGTCAACTACAGAAAGTAATGGCAAACTAGTGCTGGGAAAGTCTTCTATTCAGTCAGTCATGTCTCTTTCGACACATGTTCGCCCAAGCTTGTATCACATATGGTACTTAACTGACTGAATAATGCCTTGATGAGGTTGGTTCCTTTTTTACAGTCTCATTATTTTGATTTATTTTATTCAGCATTGGTAGTTAACTAGAGTAATTCATTCTCGTGTACACACATAATGTATTTAGCAATATCTATAATTTGTACGCTTGAGTTGTTTTTAAGAATGTTTAGATCAATTCGCCATTATTTGTTACTGCTCCCTATCGCATTAAAACTAACAAAATATGAAAATAAAACAAAGTGAAAACCGAAAGATAAATAAGAAATATTGGCAAAAATTGTCCAAATATTTGTAATTTCCTAAACCCTTTATCTAAAAAGACAACTTGCCATTGGTGACGCCATATTTTGAAACATTTACCCATAATTTATTGTCAAAAAAAAAAAAAATTATAAAATATAACATTCCACAATTTGAAATAGATCATCAAACGAATTGATTGAATTGTCTGTTTTTTATTTCTTTCTTTATTTAAATGGTGTACTCTACAAACATGTTTGCACGAATGATATTTGCTTTATATTAAATGTTCGGTTGATCTTTTCAAGTAAATCAGTCGTTTATCGAAGAAACAGTGCATTTTTTTCCTTTTTTTCAGGACGTCAATTGTCAATGACATGAAACAACAGACCCAATTGTTCATCAGGGTCGATACTTAGGGTCGATACTTAGGGTCGATACTTTCTACATGTCGACATCAAACGATCAAACAAAACTACAACACCGTGATTGGAATTTTCTTTCTGTTACCAATTCACAATCCCAATACATTGAAACCCCTAAAAGTCACTTCCTTAATGACATTTTCGAGTCCAAGAAAAATCAAAGATCTACCGTGTTTTATTCCGAATATGCCGTTTTTTATGTACCGTGAGCTCTCGGGACATACCGATAATAGCTCTCCACAGCTTCCTGTCCCTTTTAACTATTACTACATTTTGTCTTTCTGTTATTTCTCCTAAAACTTCTTCCTTCATCCATTTACTCCAGCTCACTAAACGTTATTGCCCCCTGTTTCTCTTGCCTTTCATCTGCCTTGTTAGTATCAGATACTCCAAGATCTTGTTTCTGACGTGCTCCAGAAACCGCCACTCTCAATTCCTGTTGTTAAATATAATTTGGTTTGCATTTTCTCTAAAAATTCGTTGTTACTCACGTGTTCAGTTCGCGGTATCCTCAGTATCCTTCTGAAGAGCCAAATTTCTGCTGTCTCAAGTGTCTTCTTCACTTTTAAGTTGATTGTTCAGCACTCGCCGTCATACAGGTGGACAGATATCAAGTAACAGTTTAATTTATCTTTTCTCATTTCTCGCGATTTTTTTTTCATTTTTTACTACTCTGCTTAGCTTTTGAAAAAAAAAGAACTCCACAGATTTACAGTATTTACATTATTCGAACTATTGTCCACAGCTTTGCTGCCATTTGTACGACGTTTCGACCGTCGTACGCTCCGGCCTTCTTCAGGTGCTAGAGATTTTGAACCGAACCCTTTATTACAATCACTGGGGTATATGAGCTCCATTTCTTGCGTAGTAATTCCTCTTTTGGTGTTCATGAGTTATCTCCCTCTAACCCTGTAAGTTACTTGTTCACCACTGCTGTAGCCTAGTATTGAACTCACAACAATTTGGGTCAAGTTACAGGAACTAACCAACGTCTATATCCACTCAAGTGTTCGGTTCAAAATTCCTAGCACCTAAAGAAGGCCGGAGGGTACAACGACCGAAACGTCGTACAGAGGGCAACAAAGATGAGGACAATAGTTCGAATAATGTAAATACTGTAAATACTACCTCATCTCACAAATATAGACATATTCCACAGATATTTTTTTTATTTTACTAAGCACTGTTTGGACTGACACAAGGCTACAACTATGCAGCATCCAGTAAAAATTTAACTCTTTATACAAGCAAGTGAGACTGACCTGGTAATAATCTTTCTATTGTAAGTGCATATATTAATAACACTCGTAATTTATTGAATGACTAGCAGTATAGCCCGGCGTTGCTCGGGTGTAATGAAAGCTTTTATATATATATTATCGATTTTATGCACTATTGTAAGAACTGCAACCTTGAAACTTCTGAATATTGTTTTTCATGTCATTGTCTATGAGTGTATGAAATTTGATTAAAATCGGACCACTCCTTCTATAACCCGATTTTTTCGATTATCGATTTTCGATATTTATCGGGGGTACCTCGACACAAAACCAAGCTAAGAACACTCGCAGACGCTTATAGTATAACTGTGTAAATTTTCAAGAAGATTGGTTGAGCCGTTTCGGAGTTTCGGACACACACACACACACACACACACACACACACACACACACACAGTTCAATTTATAAATAAGTTTAGATATTTGACGTTTGATTCTAGGTAAATTGGGTGCGCTGAATACGAATTTCAATTTGGTTTGTCTCTATCAGGTCCTGATTATTGTCAGTAGCCTATGTGCCATTTTCCAGATTTTTCAAATTTGAAAGAAAGATGGAAATGCGTTAAAATATCCTTCAAGTTTCAGGAATACAAACAGTTCAAATCATAGTAAATTTGCTTTATAACGATAGCAATGACAAAAAGCAAAAACAATCACATATGAAAATTTTAACGTGGCAAAAATATAATTTTACAAGATTTTACAGCGTATTTGATTGTTCATAGCGAGACTCTTTTCAAGTACCAGCAATAATCAGACATCATGTGGGAATGCCAGCATCCTTGCTACAGTTCCTCCATAATTTTGATATCTTGATGGTATCTCTCTTTGTTTTTGTTACTTTAGTCAGTTAAGTGCCATACGTGATACACGCTTTGGGCGATCATGTCTTTTTCGATCAATGACTGACTAGGCATAAAATTTCTCCGCAGTAGGTTGCCATTACTTTCCGTTGTAGACTGAATTGTAACCAAAGCTATCGAGCCCAATCCTGCTATTTAACCCATAACTGAAGGGGAAAGATACAGATTAATACCTTTCCCAATGGTATTTGCATGTAAATGAATACAACAAATTCAACTGGAATTCCAACTCAGCTCTCTGATTTCTCGTTCCGAGCCGATATCCACGGCACCACATCCACATTACTTCTCTCTTCTTCTTTTATGTACCTTGATCATGGCCTTCCACGTCTCCCTATCCCTAGTGGCTCTTAGCACGCTTTCTCCTGTAAAGTCTCTCAGCCCCCGTTCTGTTATCCACCTGCTCAGGCCTTTTAAATATGTTATCCGCTGCTTTCCTCTGTCTCTTTTCCCCTCTATCTGGCCTGTTATTATCAGGTTCTCCAAGCCCTCCTTACTCATTGCATGTCCCAGGAACTTTAGTTGTCTCTTCCTGATGCTCAATATTAATTTCCTTTTCGTTTCCATCATTTCCAAAACCTCGTCATTGCTCACATGCTCTGTCCACGATATCCGCAGCATCCTTTTGTAGAACCACATTTCAGCTGCTTCAAGTTTTACCTTGATCTTTGTTGATATTGTCCAACATTTGCTGCCATATTGAAGCACTGGTATCTACTTCATAATTACCTAAAATGATTTCTGTCAAGTTCACGAGTAAGAACCAGTTATTTTTTTTCACGTTCATTCAGGACATTATTAAAATAACTGTCTATGCAGACCGTCGAATATTCCCTTATTTTAAACAGGAAATTATTATAAAATAAGAACTTACAATCTATTAAATTAAACTAGAGGCACAGATGAGTAAGTACAATATAAATTGCGTCTAAATCATCTATTAAATCACGATGACAAAATCACCCACTAAATCATATACTAATTCAAAATTATATTAACGCCTTAACTTAATTAACTGACTGATTTAATCGGCTGATTAATTCCGGAAATGAGGCGCTTTTATACATTTATTTGTCTTCTAGAATTTTCTACATATAATCAGAATGGTCGAGAAAATTCTACATTTCTATATTTTTGGTTTAATTTACTCATATCAAAATGAATGAAAAATGACAAGATTCAAAATATTTTTAGGGTGTTGCATATAAAAACATGCATAATACAACAATTCCATTACAATAGGTACAAATACTAAATAGAAACCTAGTTGCATAATGTGTAACTAATTTGTTTGAACGTTGTTTTAATGGAGACTCGTATTTGAGTAGATACTCTGTTTTTTTTTATAATTAGACATTATATTTATTTACATCTACTGGCCTGAATAACCAAGAAAACTTCTCAGTATTTAAATAAATTAAAAAAATATGTCGGAGTAAAGCAATTTCGCAACGGCTTTCATAAAGATTTTGTAAATAGATTGTCTTTGTTTACATTAGAATACTAAAACAGAAGATATGAATATATCGCAAAATCTGGAAAGTGTGTATTTAAAAGCATTATTCGGGCTTTGTTTGATCGTTAGTCCTACGTGATCGAGCGGTTAAGACACGTCAGATCTAGTGACGGTTTCGCCTAAGGGACGCAGGTTCGAATCCTGACGGAGGACGCATATTTTCCTCTCAAATTTTCTCGATTATTCAGCAGCGTAAGACAAGGATGTGTCTTTTCACCGGATCTTTTCAACTTGTACAGCGAGACTATTCTCAAGACCCTAGATGTTATGCCAGGGTTCGTCATCGGAGGACACGATTCGAACAACATAAGGTACGCCGATGATACAGTGCTAATATCAGACACGGTAAAGAAACTACAAGACCTCCTACAGAAGGTAGCTGAAGAGAGTGACAAGAAAGGACTACAAATAAACTGCAAGAAAACCGAATGCATGGTCATAGCAAAAAGAGTAACCCAAAATACCAAATACAGGTAGGGGATACTAAAATCAAGCAGGTACAAAAATTTAAATACCTGGGAAGTTTTCTAACAGAAGACGGAATATGTGACACAGAGATCCGAAGGCGAATTGGCATGAACAAGAACGCATTACAGAAGCTAAGTAGAGTATTAAGAGACAGGAAAATTTCACTAGAAATAAAGAAGAGAGTACCGGATTGCTATGTGATGTCAGTTCTTCAATATGGCAGTGAATACCGGAATATATTTTCAAAGATAAAAGAAAAGCTTGTAGCAATTGAAATGTGGTTTTACAGAAGGATACTGCGGATATGGATCATGTGAGCAATGATGAGGTTTTGGAAATGATGGAAACGAAAAGGAAATTAATACTGAGCATCAGAAAGAGACAACTAAAGTTCCTGGGACATGCAATGAGGAAGGAAGGCTTGAATAATCTGATACATGCAACCATGATCTGTCGAAAACAACATGCAGAGATTAGTTTAGACGATTCGAAAATAATGATTTTGATGTTTAAGTTAAAGAACGTCCTGGCGCACAAAAAAAAAAGGTTTGAAAACAAAGAATTAGAGGAATTACTTCATGAAGATTCAAGTCAGGCGCAAACTGAACTTGCCGAATCATTAGGAGCTGATCATACAACGATTTCGAAATGTTTTAGAGCATTAGGAATGATTCAAAAGCAAGGATATTGGGTGCCGTACGAGTTGAAGCCGAAAGACGTCGAACGGTGTCTTGTAACGTATGAACAGCTTCTTCAACGGCAAAAATAGAAAGATGTCTTGCATCGTATTGGAATTCATATGCAGCCAGAAAGTATGGCTAGCGATGAACAATACATTCAGTAACATGTTTCTTACTAATTTTTGTAAATAAAATATTACTTTCATGAAAAATCAGCGACAAATTATTCAAGGACCTAAAATATATATATATATATCTAGACTTATTTATAAATGGAACTTTGTCTCTGTGTGTGTGTGTATGTGTCTGTGTGTGTGTCCGTTACCTATAGACTCCAAAACGGCTGAACAGATTTTCTTTAAAATTTACACAGTTGTACTATAAGCGTCTGCGAGTGTTCTTAGCTAGGTTTTGTGTCGAGGTACCCCCGATAAATATCTAAAATCGATAATGGAAAAAATCGGGTTATAGAAGGAGTTGTCCGATTTTAATCAAATTTGATACACTCATAGACAAAGACATAAGAAATGATATTCAGAAGTTTCAAGGTTGCAGTTCTTACAATAGTGCAGAAAATCGATAATATATATATATATATATATGTAAAAGGCAATATGTTTGTGTGTGTGTGTGTCTGTTTATCTGTCTGTATGTCCTTTATACAAATCCACAATTTTTATCCGATTCTCACCAAACTTCACACAGACATTATTTAAGCTGAGTCTGAGTTCCAGGACCATGGATTAGTTTTAAAGCTTTCATTACACCCGAGCAAGGCCGGGATCTACTGCTAGTACATATATATATATATATATATATATATATATATATATGTTTCTTACTAATTTTTTTACTAATATCTATATATATATATCGTTCATTCAGCAATGAGTTAGAACACCCTCAGCTATTTTAGCGTGTATAATGCAGTCTGCCTCCTTCTACCGAGCGCCCGTAGCTGAGAGGTAGAATCGCCGATTGACACCAATTCGGTCGGGTTTCAATCTTGGGTAAAAAGCAATAGGCTGTCTAACCGTACTGATGAGCTGTGATACAGCGAAACAGATCTGTCTGAGGATGACTATTTACGCTCTCACACCCTGATTGAGCACTCTGGAAGACTTTGAAAAGCAGTAGCTACTCTGGCATCGTTCATTCAGTAATGAATTAGAACACACTCAGCTATTTGACGCGTATAATGAAAATATACACTCTAAAAAGTCTGCCTCTTTTTACCGAGCGCCCGTAGCCCAAGGGTAGAATCGTCGACTGACGCCAATTCGGTCGGGTTTCAATCCTGGGTAAAAAGCAATTGGCTGTCTAACCGTACTGATGAGCTGTGATATAGCGAAATAGATCTGTCTGCGGATGACTCTCTCTCTCTCTCTCTCTATATATATATATATATATATAGTGAGCGAGTGAAGAAAAGGAAAAGAGAGAAAGAGTACAACTGTTAGCAATACACATTTAATGAAATATTTCTGATTTAAAATTGATGTAGCATTTTGTCTACCAGAAAAAAAGCATGAAGCCAATATACCCTGTTCTAATTTCCGTTGATAATTAACATGAACCGAGCAAGTAGAGAGTGACGCTAGAAAGACAATTGTTGAATGACAATTCAGTTGTCCAAAATGAATTTTTGACTTAGTAAAAATTGATAGTTCCTCAACTCATTAGAAATTATCGGAGTGGGTAGATGAACGCTGAACAGACGGCTAACCCCAAGCCATCCTGTTAGCAACTGTCGAGAGATCCGAGACATTCTTCTTCTTCTTCTTCTTCTTCTTCTTCTTCTTCTTCTTCTTCTATGTGCACTGTCCTTTCAGGACGTAGGCGATCATGGTTCTCCACGTCTCCCTATCCCAGATGGCTCTTAATATGTTTTCTCCTGTAACACCTCGCAACCCCGTTCCGTCATTCACATAGTCAGGCCCTTCAAATATGTTATCCACTGACTTCCTCTGTCTCTTTTTCCTTCTATCTAGTCTGTCAGTATCAGGTTCTCCAAGCCCTCCTTCCTCATTACATGTCCCAGGAACTTCAGTTGTTTCTTCCTCATGATCACTATTAATTTTCTTTTCGTTGCCATTCTTTTCAACACCTCATCATTGCTCACATGTTCGATGATATTGTCCAGCATTCACTGCCATATTGAAGAACTGACATCACATAGCAATCCGGTACTCTCTTCTTTATTTCTAGTGAAATTTTCCTGTCTCTTAATACTCTACTCAGCTTCTGTAATGCGTTCTTTTTCATGCCAATTCGCCTTCGGATCTCTGTGTCACACATTCCGTCTTCTGTTAGAAAACTTCCCAGGTATTTAAATTTTTGTACCTGCTTGATTTTAGTATCCCCTACCTGTATTTGGCATTTTGGGTTACTCTTTTTGCTGATGACCATGCATTTGGTTTTCTTGCAGTTTATTTGTAGTTCTTTCTTGTCACTCTCTTCAGCTACCTTCTGTAGGAGGTCTTGTAGTTGTGGCTTCCAAAAACAAATCCTGGCGTAACATCTAGGGCCCTCAAAATATTCTTGCTGTACAAGTTGAACAATTCCGGTTAAAAGACACATACTTGTTTTACGCCTGTTTCTATCTTTGTAAATCTCCTGAAATCGTTACCTGTCCGTATGCAGACAGTTTGTTGCCAGTAGAGTTTCTTGATTCTGATGTCTTTCCCAAAAATGTTGAGGCTGCTGAGCATCTCCATCAATTCTTTGTGTCGTATTTTGTCAAATGCCTTTGCATAATCAATAAAACATAGGTACAAGTCCTTCTTTATTTGTATTGCCCTTTCGGAGAGCATCCTAATAATAAATATGGCGTCTCTTGTTCCAGTCTCCTTGACGAATCCGCACTGTCTTTGTCCTATCTCTGGCCTGATTCTGCTTCTCGCTCTATTCATCAGGATTCTGACAATCACTTTTGTAATGTGACTCATTAAGCTGATAGTTCTCTGAAGTTCGCACTCATTATACCTGGTTTCTTCGACAGTGCTATAAATATCGACTTGCATAGGTTGTCTGGTATTATTCTAATATTATAAATTTAGTTTATTATTTCGGTAATTTTTTCTATGCCGAATTCTTCCAGAGCTATCAACAGCTCTATTACGATGCCGTCTATTACGATGCTGCTTTGTTTCTGTTCAGTTTGGCCATTGCAGCTTCCACTTCGGACTTTAATATTTCCAGTCCATCCTCCTCCTTGTGTATTCTCGGTTGCTCTCTCCTGTTGCAAAAAAGATCCTTTATATACTCTTCTCATTGTTGGAGTATTTCCTCTTTCTCTAATATCATCGTTCCATCCTTGGATTTTATGCATCCTGTTGTGGAGCTGGCCTTTTGCCCTGTCAGTTCTCTTATCTCTTTATGCATCTCTGCTTTATTGGTTCTGCTCAGTCTCTCTACATCTGCGCATTTGTTGTTGAGCCATTCCTCTTTAGCCTGTCATCATTTGTTCCTTATCTTCTTGTGTAGTTTCCTGTATTCCATTCCATGTCTTGGCATCATTTTCTGTCTCCTTTGCATCATGTCGAGAATCTATTCAGTCATCCACTCGTTTTTACTTCCGCGTCTGATTTCCTTTGGGGCAATGTTGTTTGCTGATGTCACCATCGCCTCCTTTAGTGAGTCCCATTTTGAGTGTCCTTTTCCAATTTGTTCTTCATATTTCTTTCTCACGCTGTTAGCGTATTCTTTCTGCAGGTTGAGGTCATTGACGAGCGTGTTGTATTTCAGCCTTGGTGCTGTGCTGGGCTTCTTCATTCTCCGGAGTTTTATCCTTAGTTTACAGATGACTAGGACATGGTCACTTCCCTCACCTGGATAGGTTTTGCATTGAACCACTGCGTTCCTGAATCTATTGTTTATGGTTATGTAGACTATTTGGTTCTTCGTGTTGCCTCCTGATCTTCTCCATGTCCATAGACATCGTGGGTGTTCTTGAAGCCAAGTGTTATTAATTACCTGATCATTTACTGTGCACCATTGGGCCCATTTATCTCCTCGTTTGTTGCGATCTCCTAGTCCAAAGTTGCCGGTCGTGTCTCCTTCTTTCTCTTTACCTACCTTGGCATTAAAGTCACCCATTATGATCCGAATTTCTTGGATTTTGCACTGAGCCTTGACACTGTCCAGTATGGAATAGAATGATTTTATTTAGTCCTCCGTGCTTTGAGTTGTCGGTGCATAAACTTGCCCGATACTGTAAATTGGAAGTAAGTAACATTATTTAAATATTTTCGATTACGCCAAATTTGGCTTGAGTGTACTTATGATGTGCTAAATATTTCCTTTCGGTTAAAGCCTAAAATCTTTTTGGGGAAATGACACGGAATAAGTCAAGGTTACGAAAACGAAGTTAACGTGATTTCATAGATAAAGGAAATTGTAAAAACTATACTAATTTCCATTATACAGAAAAGTATAGTACAATATACCAACCTAACGGCAACTAAAATCCTAGTAGATCACTAAAGTAAATTTAAAAGTAGAACTGGTTGAAATCTGGACGCTATACTAAATTAAAGCGTTTCCTATACGGTGATGATTAACAAGTCAATCACATTAGACGATTAGTGGATTCAGCTCTCACAAGAAGCACACAGCAACTCCCTTTGTCATTGGCAAAACTAGCTGATGTTAGATATTAATAAAAGTATTTCTCATGTGGTGATGGTTAACAAGTCAGACTCACTGGACGAATACTGAATCCAGTTTTCACTGGATGTTCACTACAGTTAACTTTGCTTTATACCAAACTAGCTTATCATAGTCAGTTAAGTGCCATGCGTAATACACGCTTTAGGCGATCATGTCTCGAAAGAGACATGACTGACTGGGCAGAAGATTATCCGTAGTAGTTTGCCATTGCTTTCTGCGGTAGACTGATTACCAGCCAAGGCTATAGAACCCAATCTGTTCTATTACTTAACCCATAACTGGAAGGAAGAGACGGATTTCCCAAGGATATTTGTGCATAAGTGAATGCGACGAATTTAACTGGAATTCGAACTCGGCTCCCTGATTGGTCGTTCCGAGTCGATATCCACTGCACCACAACGCACATCCTACTGCACCACAACGCACATACACAGTAAAATTACTAAGAATAAATTTTATATGTAGTTGAAGGCATAAAAAGGCGTTCGAAAAATATAGGTTTTGGCATTAAATAAAACATAGTGGTTGTTACTGATTTTCTAAGCGCCGCTTAGATGTGGCACAGGGCCGAAAGTGTGGTGTACCCAGTGAGGACGAAATCACTACTCAGTTGTAACTGGTTCTAGCGAGACAAGCTTGCTAACCATTGCACCAAGTCGGGTGCCCTATATGAGTTGATATGCCGTTAAACAAAATCAACTTAACCCTTTTTGAAAGGTTATTTGTCAAAACATACATCCACTTTCCATTAAACAATGAACTTCAAGCATTTAAATGCAACATTAATCGTCTTTTTCTGTCACATTGTTGCCTGTTCTTTTTATTGACCCTTTTACACAGAAAATTCAGGTTCTTTCTTGTTTCCTTATCAAAAAAGATCTTCAAACCTTTAAATGCAACATTAATCGTCATCTTCTCCCATTGAATCCATTTTTCTGGGCTTTCCCCTCAGAACGTTTTCTCAGTTTCTTTCTTGCTTTCCTGGCAATTACGATTTACAAAAATTTAAATGCAACGTCAATCGTCATCTTCTGTCTCCTTTAATCCTGTTCTTTTTATTGTCTTTTCTCCTCAATAGCGTTTTCTGTTTCCTACTTGCTTTCCTGTCAACTACGACCTTCAAAAATTTAAATGCAACGTCAATTGTCTTTTTGAATCCTGTCCTTTTTATTGTTTTTTCTCCTCAGAAACGTTTTCTCAGTCTCCTTCTTGCTTTCCTGACAATTACGATTTTAAAAAATTTAAATGCACCGTAAATCGTCATCTGTCGCTTTGAATCCTTTTCTTTTTATTATCCTTTCTCCTTAGTAACGATTTCTCTGTTTCCTTCTTGCTTTCCTCCGAAATGCGATCTTCGAAAATTTAAATGCAACATCAATCGTCATCTTCGGTCTCCTTGGAACATGTTCTCTCCTCACTAACGCTTTCGCAGTTTTTTTTCTATCAAACAAACAAATACTTACACAACGCCCACCCTCGTCACTTTTATAGATATAGATAAATGGCAAAGCCGAGGGATTATGTTAAATACAAGAAATGTTTAACACCTGAAAAAACTCCTTAAGGCTAAAACGTTTGTGGAAAATTCAAGACCAGTAATATTTTTAATATTTTGATATATTCGTTTTCTCAAGACTCTTGTTGAATTATTGTTTTTATTTTTATATTAGCATTCATTTTTATCCTCTTTCATTTTAATTGAAGCAATCATTTTATTTTATGTCTCAGGAAACACTGGATAAAAATTATCATATATCAATACCATTATTAATATATATCCCATTTACATTTTTATCGTAGTTTATGTGGTACTAGCTGGACACTGAGTATACTTCCTCTATTCCTCAATGCGACACGAATCCGCCACGTACTGGTACAGTCTAATAACCAGTGAAGGTAATTTCACACATGCATTATCAGTCCGTTAAGTGCCATACGTGATACACGATTTGAGCGATCATGTCTCGAAAGAGACATGACTGACTGGGCAGAAGATTATCCCGCAGTAGGTTGACATTGCTTTTTTGCGGTAGACTGATTGCCAGCCGATGCTATAGAATCCAATCTGTCCTATTATTTGACTCATAGCTAGAGAGGGAAGAGGTGTATTATATTATTAAGTAGTAATTAGTGGGAGATCAGTTTATTACTATATAACAATATAAAACTTACCCTCCACTTTATGCTCAGTAGAAGTTTTAATTGTTTACAACTATTATATTCAATCAGTCAGTTAAGTGCCATACGTGAAACACACTTTGGGCGATCATAATCTCGAAAAAAACATGGCTGACTGGAAAGAAGATTATCCCGCAGTAGGTTGCCATTGTTAGTTTAGTCCACTATACGGGATGTGAAAATAAGAGCAGTCAAGATAACGTATAAAAACTATTTAAATTATTTATGTAAACATTATATTCATACGAAATAATAATAATGTTCATATATATGTTACAAGGTTGATATTTCAACAAGAGCTTGTGAAAGTGCTTAAGTGTAATAAGTGAAAAGGGAACGTAAGTAGAATGCATGTGAGAAGTCAGTTAATTGTCATATGTGATACACGCTTTGAGCAATCATGTCTCGAAAGAGACATGACTGAGTGGGTTGAAGATTATCCCGCAGTAGGTTACCATTGCTTTCTGCATTAGACTTGTTGCCAGCCAAGGCTATAGAACCCAATCTGTTCAATTATTTAACCCATAACTGGAAGGAAGAAACGGATTAATATCTTTCCCAAGGATATTTGTGCGTAAGTGAATGCAAGGAATTCAACTGGAATTCGAACTCGGCGCCTCGATTTGTCGTTCCGAGTCTCTATCCACTGCGCCACAACGCACATCCTAATGACGCATTATAGTCATCACTAAATACATGCCCTGTGATGATTATAATTTAAAATAATATAAGAGGTTGAAGCCTTTATTATAATAACGAGATGTTTTCCAACAGTATTTTGTTTTTAATCATATCACCTCAAGCAAGGTGTAACGCCACTGATGCGTAGGGGGCTACGTAAGAGTAAAAAGATTGAAAAAAAGAAAGCTGGAAACTACATCCTAAACAGGGAACAAGGGATGAGCCTCTTCACCTGTTCAATAGACGTGGGTGGAGTGTGAACCGGGCGATAGTTTAGTCTATCTACTCCAATTGAAAACAAAAAACAACAGCAACAAAAAAAAAAAACAGTAAAAAGATTGGAAAAGAGAAAGCCGGAAGCCACATCCTAAACAGGAAACAAGGGATGCGCCTCTTCACCTGTTCAATAGACGTGGGTGGAGTGTGAACAGAGCGATGTATGTAGTAAGTGTAGAACAGAATTACAAAAATAAAGCGATCCCTTTCGAAACCCTAAGAACACCGGTTGAGAAACACTATTCTGTTGACTGAGAGTAAAAGGACAATCTTCCGGTGGGATTGAACCCTATTTTACTGTGAAAACATTTTATAGTTTATGTTACGCATGCACCAGAATTTCTATACAATTGTTCTTTTTTTTGTTGCGGATATTTTCGAAATTTGGCCTCGTAGAACAATCTAAAAAAAAAAAAATAGAGATAGAAAGACGTAGGTCATAACAAATGATATGATTTTAAATACCAAAAAACGATATAATAAGTTAGCTGAAATAGTTAAAAGAATAATCTCTTGTTTGTTAATAGCGTTTACAGACATTGTGCGCACTGAATTGTGTAGTTATGTAATAATAGTTGAATTTGGTAATACAGATGTGTGTGTGTGTGTGTGTGTGTGTGTGTGTGTGTGTGTGTGTGTGTGTGTGTGATAAAGTCTGCATTTATTTTAAACTTTAATGCAGAAAAATAAATAAAATGATTATTTACGGTGTTTAATGGCGACAAGACAAACTTCTCTGCGTGAGTACAGGTGAGGGTGTGTTTGGTAGCAGTAGACTACCAGCCGTGGAAAATGGTAGAAATAACTTCGGCAGACCTCCTCACTTCTTAACTCAGTTATCTGTCTTTATTTATTCCTGATCTCAGGATAAAATCGGCTCCGAACCATCCTTTTCTCGAACTTATCGCGAGGCTGTTTGATTGGCTGAAAGAAATATATTTTTTATTTTTTTATGCTAACCGGAAGCCTTCATGGAGCCTATCTGCGCACAGACACATTTTCATAATTTGGCTTTTAGCCATAAAAATATTAACTTCCTGTCTGGCTGTCAAAACTTCTTCGATCGGAACTACAGCACAACGTTTATTTAAATCACTACTAATATTAGATAAAAATAGCAATAAGAAAAAGTATAGTTAAAATCTGAAAGAGACTCTTGAAACATCGGGGATACATAAGCAGGAAAGAAGGTTTGGTGCATTTGTCACTCACAGGAGATGTTAAAATCGGGAAAAAAGGTGGGAAAGAAACGAGCTTGTTTAAATGGGTGGCAGATCAAGAAGAGGGTAGTGATAAGAAAGACAAAACAACGCCAAGAGCAACAAAGGATAGGAAGTTGTGAAGAGCCATAATCGCTAGCGTTGTGAAGAGAAACGGTGCATGGAAAACGAATATTGACAAGAATATAAATTTTGATCATGTATTTCATTCGTCTTGCCTTGTTTATCACAATTATTAAGTCCTTATTCTAAGACGACTATTTCAAATACTGTCAAAAATTATAAATAATATGAATAATGACAATGTGTAATCTAAGATATTCAAAGGCTATGAAGTCCGGTCGAATTATTAGACATTATGAATGGAGATTCATAAGGAAAAAAAAAAAGAAAAGAAAATAAAGAGATAAAAAATTTCTTCTAGGTGAAGGAGAAACGCGTGTTTTTCTGTTGCGTGAGAGAAGTTAATGGCGTTGCGTGCGAGAGAAAGGCGAAAAGAGACAAAAGAACAAAAAGGGCGATAACTTTATAAGAAGAGAAAAATCCAAATCTGTCGCCAGAAAGCCGCAAACGAATTTAAACGCACCCGTATATTGAACGGAAGATGAGGACAAAGATAATTTTATTTGAAGAATTTGTTTTTCAAAGGTTAAAATTAGAAACTGCAAATAAAAGTATTTTGTGTGTGTTTTACATGAACATCTATATTCGTTTTGGTGCATAGCTATAAAAAAAACGTAATAACATTTTTTTTACCTTCAGGCACATATCACTTTAAGTTTGTTCATACCTTTCTATTTATCTCAGTCTGTTCATATCTATCTATCTATCTATCTATCTATCTATCTATCTATCTATCTATCTATCTATCTATCTATCTATCTATGTCTGTTCATATCTATCTATCTATCTATCTATCTATCTATCTATCTATCTACGAATAAAAAAGTGACAAGGAGAAAACCTGTATCGTAGCCGATGCGTTTTGTCCTTTGAGGTATTTTATCAAGACATGCTGCACTTATTTATATGTCAATCAGTTAAGTGCCATACGTGATACACGCTTAAGAGATCATGTCTCGGAAGAGACATGATTGACTGGACAGAAGATTATCCTGTAGTAAGTTGCCATTACTTTCTGCGGTAGACTGGTTACCAGCCAAGGCTATAGAACCCAATCTGTCCTGTTATTTAACCCATAACTGGAGGTTAAGAGACAGATTAATACCTTTTCCAACGGTATTTGCACGTAAGTGAGTGCATGGAATTCAACTGGAATTCGAACTCGTCACCCCGATTTCTCTTTCGATGCCGATATCCACTGCACCACAACGCACATTTATATATACAGACGCAAAACTTTGAGAACGTTCTTGAATGTTCATGTATGTTGAAAAGACGGTCAAGGCACGAGGAAGGTTCAATATATCTTAATTCAAAATCTGGTTAATATTCCATTTTTTAAAAATATTATTTCGATTCTGATTAGTTTGTCATGGTATAAAGCTGAAGTGATGAATTTAACACTTTTCTTTTTTTTTTTTGTAACATAGTTGTGTATGTTGGCTTGCGAAAGTAATATTTATTCAAGAGAGTCGAGATTAGGAAAACACCCTGGCGTAGATCGATATTTTGATAATATTCGACGGTAACACTGTCGAGGTTTTATTCAGGGTAAATTATTTTCTCTTTTGATAAGTGTGGCATTTTTAGATGAAAATTGTGGTTGAATTTATTTCTGTGTTTGACTAGTGCATTTGTAAGTTCTTATTTATGAGGTCTCTTTTGTGTTCATATATACATTTTTTAAAACATTCTACATGTTTACCCAATGTATTGTGAGGGACAGTTTTGGTAATTTATTTTATATATGCCTGCTTCTGAATTATCATTGTTATGAGTGTATTTTAGTTTGATTATGTCCATAATGGTTTCGGTGGTGGTCGTGATGTTTTTTAGGTTGAATAAGTTATTCCAGATAGTGGATGTTATGGAGTTGGTAGGTAGTGATATGTATAATTTTGTTTAATTTATTATTGTGTTTAATGTTGTTATTTTTGTTGCTGTCGTGTATTTGTTGTGTCTTTCGCTTTACATTGTGGATGAAGTGATAAGGATATAGGAGGTTTTTGAATGTTTTCTGTGTGTAATTCTTCTATGAGTATTTATTGGGTACTATAAATTCTTAATATTCTTAATTAGAAACCTATAATTATATCAGATTTGATTTTATGGGAGTGGTTTGAATAGAAGTTGACCAGGACGTATCTATCTATCTATCTATCTATCTATCTATCTATCTATCTATCTATGGTGGTTTAATGACTGGTTTTCATAAATTTAAAGAAT
This sequence comes from Ascarosepion bandense, assembly GCA_037127315.1. NCBI lineage: Eukaryota > Metazoa > Mollusca > Cephalopoda > Sepiida > Sepiidae > Ascarosepion > Ascarosepion bandense. Next base: position 5,986,587 of record JBBBDQ010000350.1, on the reverse strand, counting down.
ATATTCGCAGAAATACTGTTTTGATATTATCTACATGTTTACTTGACACATTGAATAAAGTAGTTAATATTTAATTATTTTTTGACTGCCTTCATGTCAGTAACAAAGATCTTACTTCCGACAAAAACGTTCTTAATCAGAAAATATATCCACATATGTATTAAAATTTATAACTACTTTTTATTGAACTAGTATATAGAACTTTAATTCGTTGCATTCATTTACGTACAAATACCCTTGGAAAGTACCTCTTCTCCCTCAAACTATGGGTTATATAGCAGAACAGATTGGGTTCTATAGCCTTGGTTGGCAACCAGTCTACTGCAGAAAGTAATAGCAGCCTACTGTGGAAAAGGATGTGCTTTGTGGTGCAGTGGATATTGGCTCGGAATTAGAGATCGGGGAGCCGAGTTCAAATTCCGGTTGAATTCCTTGCATTCACTGACGCGCAAATACCCTTGGGAAAGGTATTAACCTGTCTCTTAACCACCAGTAATGAGTTAAATAACAGGACAGATTGGGTTATATAGACGTGGCTGGCAACCAGTCTACCACAAAAAAGTAATGGTAACCTACTGCGAGATAATCTTCTGCCCAATCAGTCATGTTTCTTTCGAGACATGATCGCCTAAGCGTGTATCACGTATGGTACTTAACTGACTGATATATTATATAAAGTAGTATATAATATATGTAGTGACATTTAATACATGTATCTGTATATAATATATGATACGATATATAATATATAAAATCACATTTGATGTTGGTTAGAAATCTGAAATAAAAAAGTCACCTCACTTAATCAGAAAATTTAGATTATTTTTGTTTCACTTTTTCAATAAAATTAATAATCCGCCTTCATGAATATGAAAACCTGATTAAATATCAAAACGTCTACTTTGCTTTTATAAATCGCACATTGTTAATTATATACAAAAATGCTTAGTTACGTCTGTACGTAATATAGACATATGAATATGTATAAGTAAGTGTATAATGTATATTTATTTATCTCTTTGTTATCGCTGGTAGGTCTCTCTCTCTACTGATAAATACATACAGTTTCTTGTGTGTTTACTTATGGCACACACATACATTCATAAACCACAAACACTCATAGAGATATATATGGAAACTGACATCTACTGAAATGTAGGTATTTAATGCGACTGTCTGATTATTTATTCATCGTGGTTTTATATCTTCTTACACGTCACTTTGCTTGATTTTTTTCCCTTAAAAAATCAATAAAAGATTATTCGCCTAAGTCAAATATAAGTTTCTTAAATCAGGATTTCTTTTTCATCAGCAGTTTTGATGAAGCATTTGTTTTTTTGTTTTTTTCTCTCGAGTTTCTCCGTTTTGAACGTCGACTTAAAATGACGTTGCTAAAATGATTTATGAAAATATTTTTTCATTCAAAAATATTTTTTTAGTTTAAATTTAATGACTGTTAAAATTCAAATATAGAGCAGCACAGACAATTTCATATGGTGATTTCCCTAAACACTAGCTTAGATGTGGTACAAGGTCGAAAGTATGTGTCACCTAGTGAGGATCAAATTCATTACTCATTACTATAGCGGGACAAACTTGCTAACCATTACACCACGTCGAGGTGATCAAAATGTTTTCTAAATGCAGCCTAGATGTGGCACGAATCTAAAAGTGTGCCCAGTGAGGATAAAATCCACTATTCAGTTGTAATTGATCTATCAAGGCAGGCTTCTTAACCATTACACCAGGTCGAAGTGAATAAAGATTTCCTACGTGTAGTGTTAAAGCCAGAAGAGTGGGGCACTCAGTGAGAATCGAAATCACGACTCAGTCGGGATTGACCTAGCGAGACAAGCTTGTTAACCATTACATCACGTCGTGGTGTCCAATAGTGATTTTTCTAAATGTAGCTTAGACGTGGCACAAAGCCGAAACTGTGTAAGTCCAGTGAGGATCGAACTCACTACTTAGTAATAATTGATCTAGCGAAACAGGCTCTTTAACAATTATACAACTTCAAAGTTGCCAAACATTTTCTAAGCTTAGTGTCAAGTCCGGAAGTGTGGGGTACTCAGTGAGAATCGAACTCACTACTCAGTCGGGATTGATCTAGTGAGACACGCTGGTTAACCATTACACTAAGTTAAAAGGACCAAAACTATTCCATATGTATGTTATTACATTCGTAGATATTTATTTTAATGCGTATTATGGCGCAGATGAACGTTGTGTGGCCGTAAATATGCCCGAATTATTATAAAAAATAATAACGTGTATTTTTGAATATTTAATTTAACACGTTTACATACACATGTACGTCTTGTGGCAGATTGTCTCTTGTGGTGTACTGCGGATTATCTCTGGCGCACATGGGAGGCCATTTTATCCAAATGTCTAGCACGGAAATATAGAGTAAAAAGAAGCTAATGTTTACCATGTATATTACCGCCATTATATGGATTTTAATTTTATTCTTTAAAATAAAGCATAAGTAGCCACACACACACACACACACACACACACACACACACACACACACACACACGCACCTATATATATATATATATATATATATATATATATATATATATATATTCTAAACATATAGTGTTAAATATAAGAGACAATGAATGTCTATTATGTTTAATCATGAGCCGTTCTAAACGTCGTATTTTGGCTTTAATTTCAGTAGAAAACAAAAACAAAAATTCTCCAACATTTGCATAATTTTTTATTAATTTGGTTCTGTGCTTTCGGCTCACATGAGCCATCTTCAGAGAGGTTATTAAGACGGTAACACAATAACATCCACCATCATCGACGATTTTATTTTGTGTTGACATAAAAATCCGTATTTGAATACATGGTTCTGTTGTCATAGAACCGTATTGCAAATTTGTGAACTGCGTTTGTTATTATTGGTAACTATTGCCTAGCGGAGTTTTATGGGATTTTATGGGAGTGGTTTGAATAGAAGCTGACCAGGACGCATCTATCTATCTATCTATCTATCTATCTATCTATCTATCTATGGTGGTTTAATGACTGGTTTTCATAAATTTAAAGAATATATTCGCAGAAATACTGTTCTGATATTACCCAAATGTTTACTTGGCACATTGAATAAAGTAGTTAATATTTAATTATTTTTTGACTGCCTTCATGTTAGTAACAAAAATCTTACTTCCGACAAAAACGTTCTTAATGCCCAATGAAGCGTTTTCCAACAGAGGATGGAAAATGCGACACCGAGATTCAAATGCGCGTTGGACGAGCGAAAGTCATATTCCATGAACCTAGGCAAGGTGCTGCGGATAGGAAAAAAGATTCATTAAAAATAAAGAAAAAGGTGCTGGATTGATATGCGATACCAGTTCTTTTTTTACGGCATTGAATGCTGGACAACCTCCTCATAAACCGTAAAAAATCAATCAATACTTCTACAACAATAACGAGAACGACGACAGTTTACATCAGCTCATTAATCTATTATTTTTTAATCTTGGCATAACTCAGAAATAATGGATCAAATGAGTCAGGCTCCTCAAGCACGTCAAAGTGACCAAAGTTTTTCTGTGTGTAGGGCTAAGGCCGGAAGAGTGGGGCACTCAATGAGAATTGAACTCGTTACTCAGTCGGAATTGTTTTAGTGAGAAGACTTGCTAACCATTGCTAACCACGTCGAGATGTCCGACATGTTTTTTTCTAAGTGTAGCGTAGATGCGGCAACAGGCATCATGAACGTAGTCCTCTCACAAGCCAGGTTTTCTTTTGGCACCCATTATAGGGCGGGAAATTTATTTTGAAACCTATTTTTTACATAAATTTTCTTTAATGTCTTCTGTGAAATGTGGAAATTGTTTGTATGCAACAACCGGTTATTTTCATAAAAGTTCTTAAATATCTTCTAGGAAAGCTGAGCGAATCCTTGACTGTCCTCTGAGGACCAGAAAAATACTGTAACCCTCGCTCTTTCATAGGTTGCATTTACACAACAAACATTTACCGATCACGTTGCAAACGATTTCTTCGTCGATAATAGGCGACGTTTTACTGGCTTTATTGATAAATGCCGTAAATTTCATTTTAATGTCCGTATTGATAAATCCAATGGGATTTTCCGCCTGCTAATCATCTTTGATAGAAAATGCTGGTTGATTTCTTTTTACTTTCCGTTCGATTGTCTTAACGACATATTTGATAATAGAACAATGTACATATCCACACAATATTCGAAAAGATTTCTAGACTACCAACTTTTTTAAATATGATTTGCTTGTTTTCTTACTTGAACTTGGAACATATGTGATATGTGTCTGAATAATTCTAAGGGACACAAAGAGGCGTTCTGATTGAAAGCTAAGATAAAAGAACCGAGTTCGAAACCTGGTCTCAGCTGGTTTTGTTTTTCAGCATTTTATCCACGGTTGTATGTTTTGTCACAGACATCTTTGTAATAATTATCTAAAGTTATTTATAAATGGAACTTTGTCTGTGTGTGTGTGTCTGTGTGTCCGTTACCTATAGACTCCGAAACGGCTGAACCGATTTTATTGAAAATTTACACAGTTGTACTATAAGCGCCTGCGAGTGATCTTAGTTAGGTTTTGTGTCGAGGTACCCCCGACAAATATCGATAATCGAAAAAATCGGTTTATAGAAGGAGTGGTCCGATTTTAATCAAATTTGATACACTCATAGACAAAGACATAAGAAACGATATTCAGAAGTTTCAAGGTTGCAGTTCTTACTATAGTGCAGAAAATCGATAATATATATATATATATATATATATATATATATATATATATATATATATAAGGCAAGATGTTTGTGTGTGTGTCTTTTTATCTGCCTGTATGTCTGTATTTTTTTCAGCCCTTTTATTTTAGTTTTGCTTCGGGTTTGGCCCTAAGTCGGTATAATTGTAGTTCTTAGTCTCAGCCATAATACCATTTACTCAGAGAACTTATTTAGCCTTCAAAATTCAGTTTACAACGAAAAAATCTTATTTGATATCGATACCAGGAAATCAAAATTTGACTTATATCCATTCATTTTTCTTTCAGTCTACGGTTTCACTTTAACTGGAAACAACTATTGCTTTTTAGTCTTTCGTGCTAACGTCCAAAGAGTCTGAGCTATAGGAATATGGATTAGTTTTAAAGTTTTCATTACACCCGAGCAACGCCGGGCTATACTGCTAGTAGTACTGATAAGCCAGTAGAGGAGAAAGTTACATGGACAGTATATTCTCAAATAAAGGCATAAAGGCTTGAATATTCATTGCTAGTTTTGACAAAGGCTGATATTTTATCTTTAAGTTTCTAATATATTCTGTTGCACTTTATGAACTTTTCAATTCAACACAAAAACACCTTTTAATCATTTCACACCAAGAAAGTCTATAAAGCCACTCAAGCATCCAGGGTTACTGAGAGTGAAGGAAAGAGACAAAATACTATTTAGCGGGAGGGGGTAGTTGGCAGTAAAAAATGAACAGGATAAAACAGACAGAAAATGGCGTTATAAGCACACAGCCCAAAGGTGGGGGATGTGGAGGATGTTAAAATCAAGCAGGTACGAAAATTTAAATATCTGGGAAGTGTTCTAACCGAAGACAGAAAGTGCGACACAGAAATCCGAAGGCGAATTGGCATGACGAAGGATGCGTTCCAGAAGTTGAGTAAATTATTTAGACACAGGAAACTTTCACTAGAAACAAAGAAGAGAGTACTTGATTGCTATGTGATGTCAGTTCTTCAATATGGTAGTGAATTTGGACAATATCATCAAAGATGAAGGGAAAATTGAAGCAGCTGAAATGTGGTTCTACAGATATTGTGGACCGAGCATGTGAGCAATGACGAAGTGTTGGATAGAATGGAAACGAAATGGAAATTAATATTGAGCATCAGGAAGAGAACTGAAGTTCCTGGGATATGAAATGAGGAAAGAGGGCTTGGAGAACTTGATACTAACAGGCCAGATGAAGGAAAAAAAGAGACAGAGGAAAGCAGCGGATAACATATTTGAAGGGCATGAGCAGGTGGGTGACAGAACGGGGGCTGCAAGATGTTACAGGAGAAAGCGTGCTCAGAGCCACCAGGGATAGGGAAACGTGGAAGGCCATGATCGCCTACGTCCTGAAGAGACAAGGCACATAGAAGAAGAAGAATCATTAACACCAACAGCATCAGCATTATCAACATCAGCAACATCACCAAAACTAACAACATCATCTTCTTCTTCATGTGCCGTGTCCCTTCAGGACTTCTACTTGGTTCCGTCTCTTGTCGCTCTCAAAATTCTTCCTCTTGGTATCTCTCCCAAACCCTGCTCTGCCATCCATTTGCTCAGTCCTGTCAAGTATAGTATTTACCCTACTCCCCCATGGGAGCGGGATGTGACACAAGGCCATTTATTAAGGTGGGGACCCGACCCTGTACGGTTGGGCACAGGGACAAAAATTCTCCAGTCCCCTCATGACGAGCACCTGGTCCACCCCTCTGCTGCAATGGGGTGGCGCGGCCACGGGACACTGTTCCCTGGGACCGGGCATCTGTTCAGTATAGTTTTTCTCAGTTGCAACCCTGCCCTCGCGGACGGAGCTACAACTGAGCTGCACTCTGTCTTCGATGACAGAGACGCAACTGAGAGATGATTTCGGTACCCACCCGACAGCCCTGTCAAGCATGTCTCGCACTACTCTCTCCTGTCTCAATTTCCCTCTATTCGTCCTGTGGGTATTAAATTCTCCAGGCCCTCTTTTCTCATTAGATGTCACAGAAACCTCATCTGTCTCTTCATTTTATAAAGTACGAGTTTTCTCTTCGTGTCCATCCTCTTCAACACCTCGTTGTTAGTCACGTGCTCAGTCCATGGTATCCTAAGCATACTTTGTAAAACCATATTTCTGCTACCTCAAGCCTCTCCTTCACCCTTGAGGAGATCGTCCAACATTCACTGCCATACTGAAGAACATATATCACACAGCGATCCAGCACTCTGTTTCTTGTTTCCAATGAAATTATCCTGTCTTTTAGTAATCTCATCACCACCATTAAAAAAAGCGCTGTCATCAGAAGCATAAGCATCAACACCATCATCAATTCCATCTGCATCATCACCAACACCAACAACAACATCGTCATCAGAACTATTATCAACACTATCAATATCAGTGCTACCATCAACTTTGGTACTATAATCAATTCCGTCTATAGTTCCACCATTGTTGCCACCAATACCATCATCACCATTATCAAGATCTTTACCACTTGGAGCAGAACTGAAAAAATGTAACAGTTGGTTACAACTAAACGAAAGTCCAAAATATCCATCATTCAAACCAGTCTCAGAATTGTATACCAGGCACATCCATCGCAGCCGCATGGTGACATGTCTGGACAAAAGCAGCGTTAACTTTCCAGTGAGGGCGCAGTTAGTCATCTAATCCAGTATGCTTAGATACTCCCTGATTGAGGGTATTACCAAAAATCTAAATGTGATTCTCAACTCCTTCCATTTTCTGTCTCACCCTTCAAACATAAACACAAAGCCGTGGTGCCCCCACCATCATTATCAGTGATAGCAATTATATTACAAATGGCATCATGCCATTTTCCACTGAGCACTTTTCTAGACAAAATAAAAGTAATAAATAACCTAGGATCACACATATTTTACATCGATAAAGGACTTCATGAGTTGTGGGCTGTATTTGTGAGTACAAGACAAAAGGTCTTTCTTAAAGGCTCGGACTACAATGAGTCAAAAACAAAACAAAATCGCTTTCGTTCACTCGGAAGAGGTAAGTTTGTGTTTTGAACTTGCCTGTTGCTAATATTTGACAATGTATTCTATTTTCAGCTGAATTTTTTGTAAGAATTTAAGCTTAATTTTGAATTTTGAAACTGTCTTTCATATACTCTACTGTTTAGTCATAGGTATTCCCCGCCCATAGAAAAAAAGCCGTTAACTTTTATTCTCGCAGAAGAAGTTATTTCTCTTTGGCTGTCATTCACCCCTTTTCTGTCATCCCTTTCCCCTTTCCATGAACCTTTAGAGGTGATCGCAATTACTTTTAAAATATCAGAACCGAATGTCGTTAAATTTAAATGAAGCTGCCACTATATTAGCCGAACCAACGACATAGTACTAAAAGACCTAAAAACAACATAAGCACCACCTTTTAGACATTAATATCACGATTGATATCACAAAATAAAAGAAATAAATAACCTAAGATCACACATATTTTACATCGATAAAGCACTTCATGAGTTGTGGGCTGTATTTCTGAGTACATTGCTTTTGTCTTCATTAAAGGCTCGGACTACAATGAGATTATGGAAACCTTTTCTAACCTATGCTAGGGATCCAGATTCAACTGGAATTACTGGTTACTAGCAGTATAGCCCGGCGTTGCTCGGGTGTAATAAAAGCTTTAAAACTAATCTATGGTCCTGGAGCTCAGACTCTTTGGACGTTGGCACGAAAGACTAAAAAGCAATAGTTGTTTCCAGTTAAAGCGAAACCGTAGACTGAAAGAAAAATGAATGGATATAAGTGAAATTTTGATTTCCTGGTATCGATATCAAATAAGTTTTTTTTCGTTGTAAACTGAATTTTGAAGGCTAAATAAGTTCTCTGAGTAAATGGTATGATAGCTGAGACTAAGAACTACAATTATACCGACTTAGAGCCAAACCCGAAGCAAAACTAAAATAAAAGGGCTGAAAAAATACAGACATACAAGCAGATAAAAAGACACACACACAAACATCTTGCCTTTTATATATATATATATATTATCGATTTTCTGCACTATAGTAAGAACTGCAACCTTGAAACTTCTGAATATCGTTTCTTATGTCTTTGTCTATGAGTGTATCAAATTTGATTAAAATCGGACCACTCCTTCTATAAACCGATTTTTTCGATTATCGATATTTGTCGGGAGTACCTCGACACAAAACCTAGCTAAGATCACTCGCAGACGCTTGTAGTACAACTGTGTAAATTTTCAAGAAAATCGGTTCAGCCGTTTCGAAGTCTATAGGGAACGGACACACACACACACACACACACACACACACACACACACACACACAGACAAAGTTCCATTTATAAATAAGTTTAGATTATATTCTCCATTTCTTAGATTACCACTTCAAGATGCTTGTATTTTCATAGTTTTTTGTAGATCGTCCAAGAAACATTACTCTAACAAACCACATTCTGTTTTTGTCTTGTCTGGTCAAGATGTCTGATAGATAAGCTTTGATTCTTCTCGTCTGTGTCTATTTCAAAGTCACATAAAAGTATTATTACTATTATTATTTCATGGATTTGCATGTTTACGCTAGATCTCCAGTGATTATTGAAGACTAAGCGACAACAGATTTCTTTAAATCTCAGTATATCTTTTAAGTTTTCAACAATATTTGGGACTGTGCCCGGTACGCCGGTTACTAGTGGCGCTATCTCCAGTCATGTTCCACAGGTTTTGTAGTTATGAAGTAAGATTCCTTAGCCTTAGTTTGGACGGCCATATTCACTTTCTGTTTTTGTTTCTCGTTTTTATGTTCGCTGCAAATCAGGCTGGTTTCTTGGCCGTCATTGAATCACCATGGTGAACAGTTTTACTTTTAGTCTTTCTGTTCATATTATTATTGCAATAGTCATTGTTTGAGCTTCTATTACTTTTAGTATTTAAATAATAATAATAATAATAATAATAATAATAATAATAATAATTCTGAAAATGAACATTATGTTGGGAATGATGCAAAAAGTGATCTATTATTTCCTGTCTTTCATGGTGTCTAATTCACGTTCGTGACATTTCCCTTGCAGTTCGCAAAAAAAAGCAAATGTCACGAAAAATTATGACATTATTGTGTTTTAATTAATGCTTCGCGCTGATTGGCTAAAAGCCATCAACAAACAACTTTCTGCGTTTTCACCGAGATGTTGATCATTAACATGTACGCTACCACGTGACTGACACCTTAACAATGGGATTAAAAAAATAACTGTCCTTAACTCAAAGGCGATGTTATGAATAACTTGAGCGGCTCTGGGGATCACAATAACAGGTGAAATTAAAACGGTGACAACAGCGAAAGTCATAGTATTTCAAAAGATGACCATAAAAGGGAAAATAATTATAACAATGGTGACAATGATGATAGCCAGGTTAATAGAAAGTTGATCAACATAATGCCATCAAGATAACATACACAAGAACAAATAGAAATTGTGAGAAATCAATACTACATGTTTTTCACTCTATAAACTCCTTATTTCACTCTCTCATTCTCTCCCCTCTCTCTTTCTCTCTCTGTTTATATATATATATATATATACACACACACACACACACACACACACACACACACACATATATATATATATAATTCCAGGCGAAGAAGACTCAAGGTTTTATTATTTTGAGTGCTCTGGCATTTATTTTATTATGGACATTGCTCAATATAATGAGTATTATGGAGCTTAATATAATTATATAGTTATGAATTAATTGTACATTGCGACACGGAAATTTCTATGTTTCGAGATAGATTCTCATCATCAGGCAATGTTGCTGTTGGTTGTGCAGATGATTTACATTTAAATGACAAAAACCTTTGGTTTGCTGTGTATGTATGTAAGAAGATATAAAATTTACGTGTGTGTTTCTTTTGGTCAATCAGAATGGAGATTCATTTTCGGATTTGGCCCTAAAGAATACATACTAATTCCTATTGTACAACCTCAAGGCGTGTAAAGAAATGAACGCTAACAATATAGGACTCTATAGAGATGACGGATTCAAGATAATAAATAAATCTACTAAAGGTAAGGTTGATAAAACTAGAAAATGAATCCATAAAGTCTTTAAATCCTTTGGTCTTAATGTAGTAATTAACCCTAATATCAAGTAAGTTGACTTCGTAGACATAACATTAGACTTAGTATCGAACACTTTCCAACATTACATGAAAAATAATGCTAACCCAATCTATATAAACCCCAATTCTAATCACCCACCATCCATTATCAAGCATATCCCATCATCAGTGGAACGCCGCATTAACACACACTCCTCAAATAAAGAAATATTTGATAAACACAAGGTAATTTACGACAGAATCCTTAAAGAAAGCGGATATCAATCATCAAAAATTAACTTTGTGGAAAAATTCAAGAGCTCAAAAAGCAAAAATAGAAACAGGAAAATCATATGGTATAACCCTCCTTTTAATCAGTCAGTTAACTTCAAGCTGGGACATATATCGGAAACACCATGAACATATTTAAAAAGCGATTTTACAATCACCTCTCATCCTTCAATAACAAAGAAAAACAAAATATGACGACTCTCTCCAAATACTTTTGGAAGTTAAAAGACAAAAATAAAACACCTAAAGTTAAATGAAAAATCCTCAAACAAGCAAGAACAGCTAAATCAATAAAGGAACCATGTTTCCTTTGTCTTCAAGAAAAAAATGAAATCATTAAATATATGAATATCAACAAGCTTTTAAACCAGAGGCATGAAACCACTGTAAACTGCAAGCACATTAAAGAACTAACCTTACAATCATGCTAAAAAACACTACAAAAGCCAGAGCTAGGACCCCCTAGAAATGATACACCTTCATAGTACTAACAACACTCTTACACACACCACAAACCGTGATCTGATTTAAAATTTAAAAAAATAAAAAAAATAATAGAAAAAATCGATTTTTTAAATTCAAAAGTAAGGTTAAATATACAAAATTAGACTAATTATAAAAACTGTGCTTAAATACACACATTAAATTTTACCTATTACCGTAAATACAAACATACCTATTACCTATTTACCTATTACCTTAAATACTAACATTAAATTTTACCTCTTACATTAAATCTTACCTATTACACACCACAAACTGGGATCTAATTTAAAATTTAAAATTTCATAGAAAAAATCGATTTCCTAAATCCAAAATTAAGGTTAAATATACAAAATTGGATTAATTATAAAAACTGTACTTAAATACAAAAATATTCTATAGTTGTACAAATAAGTAGTAAGTCCAATCCCATCCTTTCCCACCCCTTAGACCTCCCTACTCTGCTCCTCTAAAAAATCCAAAGGATAAAGTCACCAAATATAAGAAAAGAGGTTTTCCATTCCTGCCCATACCACCTGATGAGACATTGTAGTTCCAATGTTGAAACAAATGTACGACTTGTGGATATATAAAAAATTTGTACATGTTCTAAAATATAATTTATAATAAATATCCACAGCTCTATATATTATATATATATCGAGCACTGGATTAAATTAATGTTTTGGACGTTGCAAATAATTTTTCTCTGTAATATATATATATATATATTACAGAGACTTCTCCCGATGATGTGTTTGAGTCCAAACACTGAAACAACTATATGATTGTAGAGAAGAGGACATATATAGAAAAAATTATGTACATGTTCTAAAACATAATATATATATATATATATATATATATATATATATATATATATAGCCTCTTTTCTTATATTTGGTGAGTTGTGTGTGGAATATTGGTGGGGTTAGTGATAAGGGAATAAGTCTTGTGAATTGTTTGAATTTTGAAGAAAGTTGTGTGGGTAGTGAATATAGTTGATTAATGAGTGTCCTGGAATTTTGTAGACAGATTTAACATTAGCAGACAGGGTGTAAATTTTATGATCATGCGACTAGACTTTATCCTTTGGATTTTTTAGAGGAGCAGAGTAGGGAGGTCTAAGGGGTGGGAAGGGATGGGATTGGACTTACTATATATATAACACGTTAAAATATCCCTTCTCCGATTCAATGCGCCTATGGCTTAGGGAGCAGCGACTCCGGCTGACACCAAATCGGTCGAGTTTCGATCCCGGCTAGAAGGAAGTGGATGTGTCTAGCCACACTGAGGAGTTAAGATACAGCGAAACAGGCTTGTATGTGGATGACTAATAAATTATATATATATATAGAAATTCTGAAAATTACATTTAATTGAATAGCTATTTCAATGAGAAAACTCTCGTTTCATCAGCAAGAATCCAAAACAAAAAATTATTCAAATATGTTATAAAAATTCTTTTTAACTTCCTGTGTATAGATATATTTTGGTTCCTTCGCCTGACAGTTAAAAGACTGACACTAACAATATCCCTGATTTCTCTGTAAAGCTTACCAGTGTGTTCGTGCAGTTTTACAATTTTCGCATGCTTCCTTGGAGTATCGCCCATCGTAGACAATGGCCGTAGGTCAACTAATGAACTGTCGAGACAATAGTGTATGGACGTCATTTGATGCAGTCACGGATGACGCAATATTTTTCAAGGCCAAACAAATTTCATAATACCCCCCGAAAATCAAGGAGGTACAAAAGTTTAAATACCTGGGAAGTGTTCTAACAGAAGTGCGACACAGAGATCCGAAGGTGAATTGGCATGACAAAGGACGCGTTGCAGAAGCTGAGTAAAGTATTAAGACAGAAAACTTTCACTAGAAAAAAAGAAGAGAGTACTAGAATGCTATGTGTTTTCAATTCTTCAATATGGCAGTGAATGTTGGACAATATCATCAAAGATGAAGGAAAAATTGAAGCAGCTGAAATGTGGTTCTCCAGAAAGATGCTGCGGATATCATGGACCGAGCATGTGAGCAATGATGAGGTATTGGAAAGGATAGAGCATCAGAAAGAAATAATTGAAGTTCTTGGGACATGTAATGATGAAAGAGGGCTTGGAGAACCTGATACTTACAGGCCAGATAGAGGGAGAAAGAGACAGGGGAAAGCAGCGAATAACATATTTGAAAGGCCTGAGCAGGTGGATGACAGGGGTTGCGAGATGTTACAGGAGAAAGCGTGCTAAGAGCCACTAGGGATAGGGAGACGTGGAAGACCAAGGACAAGTCATATAGAAGAAGAAGAATCTAAGGAAAAAAGAAAAGAAAACTGTTACACCCTGCCACTTCAGTGGGTCTAAAAATGACCGTATGGTCAAAGAAAGAAAACTAAAGTAGTTGTTTCAATTAATTTGCACAAGAGCGTAAGTATTCCACACTTTCTGGATTATTCTTGCTGCTTGGAAGAGGCTTCTTTTCTGCATCAGTTCTACGGGACAGTCAATACTAATTTTCTTTATTCATGTCTACATTTTGTCAGTCACCAATGACAACTGGTATTGATTTTTCTATATTATTTTCCACCAATTATAATAATAATACCAGCCGACTAAAAAACTAATATTTTCACATTGTTGATAGTATTGTTATATACCAATAAACAGACCAACACGCATATATATAAAAATATATTAATATTTTTATTAACGAACGCTGGACCGTGTCGCCTAGTGGACAGAGAGTTGAGGGAGCGCTTTTCTAATGGGTTGACGAATGCTTCTAAGGGTCGACGTGGGTGACGACGGGAGTGTACCTCTCTGCTTAGCTCGTCTATCTTCTTCTTCGACTTCTCGAGACTCGTCTGTCGAGACTGACTTCTTCGACTTCTCTGTTTCGACTTCTGACTTCGACTGTGACTCGACTTATCTTCTACTGTCGACTTCTGGAGACTGTCAAAACTGATTCGCAAGACTGTGTTTTTCGCAGTCTTTATATATCTTCCAAAACCGGGGACTCGTTTCTTCCGGTTTTGCCTTGATCACGCGACGCCTACGCGACGCCTACGTAAATTCTCAGAGACACCTGTTCTGTCTGCCTCTTGTGGCCATTTCCGCTACTACCGGAAATAAGGTCAAACAACCATCCGTTCCTTTCAACGGCCGGAAAACGCCCCCGCTTGTATCAGCTTCCTTCTTCGGGTGGGGCCAGATTATTATATTACAGTATCACTGGATTGATGGCATGAAGGATGTCATCTGGTTAGGTTTTGCAATCCCTGATCTTGACCTGGCCGTTTTCGACCACATTCTTTGGTTTGTGGCGGTACCATTTCTTGTCTGCTGTTCTTGTTCCCATAATTTTGTTCCCATAATCATTGTAAAAAATAGTAGTATTAGTTAGTATTATTTCTTCTTTTTGAAACGAAAGTATTAATCCTAACTGCTCAAAAACCAGAACCTGTCAATAAGACCTTCCCACGCACATGTGAATGGGACAAATTCAAACGTCACTTTTGTAAAAACACCAAGATAACAACTAACCATTTAATATTTAGATGCTCAACATAAGCGTCAAATGAATTTAAACATAGAAATGGTTGGGTTGGGAAATTGGAATTGATGTCAACCGTATCCCCCATGCAGAAAAATGGCATATACATTAACCAGCATCAGTGTGAGAATTTTAACCTGTTACAGTTCTCTGAGACTTCGCCATAAGTACCGACCCCTACTATAAACACCAATAGATTAGATAAAATACTCTTCTTCTTCTATGTGCCATATCGCTTCAGGACGTAGGCGATCATGGGCTTCCACGTCTCTCTATCCTTGGTGGCTCTTAGCACGCTTTCTGTTACGCCATCTACCTAGGCACGTGAAATATGTTATCCGTTGCTTTTACCTGTGTCTCTTTCCTGCTATCTGATCTGTGAGTATCAGATTCTTCAAGCCTTCCTTCCTCATCACAGAAACTTTAGCTGTCTTTTACTGATGCTCAGTATGAATTTCCTTTTCGTTTGTATCCTTTCCAAAACCTCATCATTGCTCACATTCCCTATCCATGATATCCGCAGCATCCTTCTCTAGGACCCCATTTCTGTTGCTTCAAGTTTTTCCTTCATTTTTGATGATATTGTCCAGCATTCGCTGCCATATTGAAGAACAGACATGATATAGTAATCCTTTACTCTCTTTGTTTCTAGCAAAATTTTCCTGTCTCTTAATACTTTGCTCAGCTTCTGGAATGCGTCCTTGGCTAATCCAATTCTCCTTCGGATCTGTGTCACATTTTTCCGTCTTCCCTTAGAACACTTCTCAAGTATTTAAATTTTTGTACCTGCTTGATTTTAGTTTCCCCAAATCTGTAATTCGCATTTTGAACTTTTCTGTTTGCTGATGACCATACATTCGGTTTTCTTGTAGTTTATTTGTCGTCTTTTCTTTCAGCTTTCTTCATCTACCTTTTTAGGGGGTCTTGTAGTTTTTTTACCCTGTCAGCTATCAGCACTGCATCATCTGCGTATTTTATGTTGTTCAGATTGTGAGCGCCGATGACGAATCCTGGCATAAATTCTAGGGTCCTCAGAAGATTCTCGCTGCACAAGTTGAATAGATCCGGTGAAAAGACACATCCTTGTCTTACACCCTTTTCTATCTTTGTATATCTACTGAATTCATTTCCTGTCCGTACGCAGGCGGTTTGCTGCCAGTAGAGGTTCTTGGTTACTCTTCTGTCTTTCCAAAATATATCAAGGTTGCTGAGCATTTCTAAAGTTGCCAGCAAATTAGCCGGACAAAAGAAAGTGATTTTTAAAAACAATTTCACAAAGCAAAGAAATCGCTTTTTTTTTCACTCGGAAGAGGTAACATTGTGTTCTGAACTTGCCTGTTTGCTAATATTTGACAGGTTATTCCATTTTCAGCTGAATTTCTGATATGTCTCAGAAAGGGATATATATATATATATATATATATATATATATATATATATATATATATATATATTATTCTAAGTAACTAAGTGGTTTTGGCAAATGCAAACCGGGTAGGACAATCTACTAAGTAGCCGTAATGGACCAGTAGTCGTGGTAGTCGTATGCAGTATACTTAGGCGTATGCTTATGCAATAGGCGTTTCAATAGGCGTAGTCCTAGGCGTCTGCGCCTTAGTCTGTATTTATGGCTGACACCAGCCAATTATATTACTCTGAGGGGGAACCAAGGTGTATGCATATTCTTTATATCAATTTCTTGTAAGAATTTAAGCTTAATTTTGAATTTTGAAACTGTTTTTCATATACATTACTGTTTGGCCATAGGTATTCCCCGCCCATAGAAAAAAAACCGTTAATCTTTATTCTCGTAGAAGAAGTTCACACTCCACCCACGTCTATTGAACGGGTGAAGAGTCTCATCTCTTGTTCCTTGTTTAGGATGTGGTTACCGGCTTTCTCTTTTCCAATCTTTTCACTCTTTTCTTTTTTTTTTTTCAATTGGAGTAGATAGACTAAACTATCGCCCGGTTCACACTCCACCCACGTCTATTGAACAGATGAAGAGGCTCATTCCTTGTTCCTTGTTTAGGATGTGGTTTCCGGCTTTCTCTTTTCCAATCTTTTCACTCCTACATAGCCCCCTGCGCTTCAGTGGCGTTACCGCCTTGCTCGGGGTGATATGATTAAAAAAAGAAAAAGTTATTTCTCTTTGGCTGCCATTCATCCCTTTTTGTCATCCCTTTCCCCCTTCCATGAACTTTTAGAGCTGATCGCAATTACTCTTAAAATATCAGAACCGAAGGTCGTTAAATTTAAATGAAGCTGCCACTATATTAGCCAAATCAACAATATAATACTAAAAGACGTAAAAACAACATAACACATTAATATCACGTCTGATAATATCTAAGCAAAAGTGTTTGAAAAACAATCAAAATGTAAGGCCCTAGAAATAAAATTTATAAGTGGGATTCAAACACATCTACAATCCCAATAACAATGTGAGTACTCGGATGATTAAAAATAATAATGATACATGAATGCCAGTAATTGTCTCCTGTTTATGGTCATATCACGTTGAATACACCGGTTTCCGTTCGATCACCGAAGTTAAGCAACGTTGAGCCTGGTTAGTACTTAGATGGGTGACCGCTTGGGAATACCAGGTGCTGTAAGCATTTACTGACGGATGTGCGTTGTGGTGCAGTGTATATCGTCTAGGAAAGAGAAATCGGTGAGCCGAGTTCAAATTCCAGTTGAATGCCCTGCACTCACTTACGCGCTGGTACCCTTGGGAAAGGTATAATTCGTCCCTTCCCTCCAGTTACGGGTTTAAATAACAGGGTAGGACTTTGGACCCTGCCCTTAAACAAGTCCCAATGAATCTTTCTCTATCGGGTAGGAAGGCAGCTCAACCCGACGAGGGTGAATGCAGCTTGCTACAAGAATTCTCTCACTATCTAAAATAAAATTTCTAAGACCAATAAAAATTTCTCAATGTAACAAAAAACCTTCCCTTATTTCAAGTCTCTTGTAAAAGACTTGGTAACCGATTTGATGAATAAGAAAATAAAAATAATTATAACTAGCAGTATAACCCGAACAACGTCGGGTGTAATGAAAGCTTTAAAACTAATCCATGGTCCTGGAGCTCAGACTCTTTGGACGTTGGCACGAAAAACTAAAAAGGAATAGTTGTTTCCAGTTAAAGCGAAACCGTAGACTGAAAGAAAAATGAATGGATGTAAGTGAAAGTTTGATTTCCTGATATCGATATCAAATAAGTTTTTTCGTCGTAAACTGAATTTTGAAGGCTAAATAAGTCCTCTGAGTAAATGGTATCATGGCTGAGACTAAGATCTACAATTATACCTACTTAGAGCCAAAACCGAAGCAAAAACTAAAACAAAAGGGCTGAATAAAATACACACATACAGGCAGATAAACAGGCACACACACAAGCATTTTGCCTTATATATATATATATATATATATATATATATATATATGTATTATCGATTTTCTGCACTATTGTAAGAACTGCAACTTTGAAACTTCTGAATATCGTTTCTTATGTTTTTGTCTATGAGTGTATCAAATTTGATTAAAATCGGACCACTCCTTCTATAACCCGATTTTTTCGATTATCGATTTTCGATATTTATCGGGGATACCTTGACACAAAACCTAGCTAAGAACACTCGCAGACGCTTATAGTATAACTGTGTAAATTTTCAAGAAAATCGGTTCAGCCGTTTCGGAGTCTATAGGTAACGGACACACACACACACACACACACACACACACACACACACACACAAAGTTCTAGTTATAAATAAGTTTAGATAATAAATTACAAGTTTAATACAGCCTTTGCCAGTTTTTTTTTGTCCTGCGTATGACGATAAACGACATTCAGCAGCAAGGTCTCTTCACAGGAGATTAGAGGTTTTGAGGATCGTTTAATTAATCTCTTAATTGCTGTTGTCACTACGTCTACTCTAACACAAGGTGATAGCACCTGTTAAGGTCCCAGTTGTGGGCAAATAAGGAAACAACTCAAATAAAATCTCTATAAAAGTATAAAAATACATTTAAATAGTAAAAATACCAGCAATATGTTTTTATATAAGAAGACCAACAAAACAGTTAAATGACTAGCGTTACGTTTAGTCTGTAGTTGAAGGCATATAATGGCGTTCAAAATATATTTAATTGAAGCCATAAAATTGTGTTCAGTTTATTTAGATTTCGGCATTAAATAACCCAAAGTGGTTGATATGCGGCTAAGCAAAATTAACCAACAAACAACCATGTAATATCCTTTTTCTTCTTCTTCTTCATGTGCCGTGTCCCTTCAGGACGTAGGCGATCATGGACTTCCACTTGGCTCTGTCTCTCGTCGCTCTCAGTAATCTTTATCTTGGTATCTCTTGCAAGCCCCGCTCCGTCAACCATTTGCTCAGACCTAACAACTACTTCTCGTGCTGCTTTCCTCTGTCTCTTCTTTTATTTATCCGACCTGTGAGTATCAATTTCTCCAGGCCTTCCTCATTACGTGTCCCAGGAACCCCATTTGTCTCTTCCTGATATTTATTTTAAGTTTTCTTCTCATTGCTGCTATCTCAAGCCTCTCCTTCATCTTTGATGAGATCGTCCAGCATTCACTTCCATACAGAAGGACAGATATCACGTAGCAATCCAGCACTCTTTTGTTTGTTTCGAATGAGATTTTCCTGTCTTTCAGTACTCTGGTTAGCTTCTGAAATGCGTTTTTGGCCATGCCAATGCGTCTTTGGATCTCCGTGTCGCATTTTCCATCCTCTGTCAAAACATTTCCCAAGTGTTTGAATTTTTGTACTTATTTTATTTTAGATTCTCCAACTTGCAGTTGTCATATTGGTCTCCTCTTTTTACTGATGACCACGCATTCAGTTTTCTTGGGGTTTATGCTCAACCCTTTCTGCAATTTCTTAAATCAAATTATAACTAACAAATCTGCATATGAATTTATTAACATATGCAACAAACTAAAGCTAATATAGTCGAAAATATTGTTAACACGATGGGAAACAAGTGAGAAATTGAGATGAATTTTTTCTTTGCAGGGGTAATGGTTAGCGTGCAAGACTGATTGAATGTTCATCAAGTGTCACGTGATCTAAAAGAAAGCCTGTGTTTCTTCCTTGCTTAGAGCAATCAGTAAAAACAGCGAGTGAATAAGATGCCAGTTTTTATTAAAAGAGATTAAAAAGAGGCGGAGAGAAAATAAATAAAATATTTGTTTTATTTTATTCTCTAAATTTTGTTGAATCCGTTTTCTTCAATTAAAAGATTTGTGTCTACTTTACATTTTGAAAATAGCATAGAAAAAGAACAGCAACAAAAGCGACAATGATGATGACAAGAAAAAAAAGAAAGAAAAAAGTGCAGACGGCGAGCTGCGTGATTCTGATTTTATTGTAGATTCAGTGACTCCATTTTAAAAAAGAATTCATTTTATCCAAGTCCTGAATCAATATCAGCTCTTCTGAGAAACCATGGGTCATCAAATACACCGGCTATGTGTGTTTTTCTCAACATAACTCCGTTGCTTGATTTTCTTTCTTTCTTTCTTTCTTTCTTTCTTTCTTTCTTTCTTTTTTTCTTTACCCCTCTCCCACATTTTCCTGTTTACTTACATATTTTGCATACTTCTTTTGTCTTTCTATCCCTTTAAATGTTTGCTTCTTTTTTGGCCTCCTCTCCCTTCGTCGACCTTCACTGTCATCTGATATTTTAAAATTTGTCGTTTTCATGTGGTAAAACTTTCAAAAATGGTTACCGTCCTGTGATGTAGAAACAGTTCTACCAGTACATTGTCCGTATTTTAGCTTTAGAAGGGAACGCATGTGGCAATAGTCTCCAATGTAGTGAAAGGCGTTGAGAATGCGAAATTTGGCCAGAATGGCGAGCGATTAGTTAGAATATCTCGTAGGAGTTAAATCCTGGCAATGATGGACTTCCTTTGTGTAAGTTTTAGATATAAGACCAAAACAGCGTAAGAATTTTGAATTTTGAAGCATTGATACGCTTTCTATAACTAGAGTCCTTAGATAGGCTAGGCCGCACGTGTCGGAATCTTAATCTAACGATTGGGTATGCGCTATTTTGAAGTTCTTATTCCCGCTGCCCTACGCCTACTAATTCGTATAATAAAACGAATAAGAAAACGAGAGCATATTTCACTGATGCAGTTTATGTAGTGGCAGTGGTGTCAGAACGTGACAGCAGACATATCCACCCATATGTACACCGGTGTCAGAACGTGACAGCAGACATATCACCCATATGTACACCGGTGTCAGAACGTGACAGCAGACATATCCACCCATATGTACACCGGTGTCAGAACGTGACAGCAGACATATCACCCATATGTACACCGGTGTCAGAACGTGACAGCAGACATATCCACCCATATGTACACCGGTGTCAGAACGTGACAGCAGACATATCCACCCATATGTACACCGGTGTCAGAACGTGACAGCAGACATATCCACCCATATGTACACCGGTGTCAGAACGTGACAGCAGACATATCACCCATATGTACACCGGTGTCAGAACGTGACAGCAGACATATCCACCCATATGTACACCGGTGTCAGAACGTGACAGCAGACATATCACCCATATGTACACCGGTGTCAGAACGTGACAGCAGACATATCCACCCATATGTACACCTGTTCGTTTTGTTCACTTAGAACTGTTTGATTTTCAGTCTTTGTGAGAATTAATTTTCGGACACGACGCTTTGGGTGTACTTTGATATTGATAGTGGTGGTCAAATGAATACTCTTACACGCTTAGGCTAGGATCTGTACGACAGGTAGTACAGACGCTCGCCAAGTTCGGCGCATTGTAAGGATGACAGAGGCCGGCCGAACGGCACCCACTGCACAAATCAGAGACAATGTGACCCAAGGAATATCAGCAAGGACCGTTGCGTATCGTTTACTTAAAGCAGCATTACGAGCACATATGTCTTTGACTAGATTTCTGTTTACGTCACAAAATGGTTGTGGCTATTTCAAGTGGTTTCGGAAGGTCTTCAAAAGGATTAAAATCCTGATTTGTAGGTGTTCAGTGGTGAGTGCAACTTCTGTCTTTTGCATATATGGCACAGCACTGAGAATCGAAATATTCTATAGCTTTTTCCCTTTTAACACATACGTCCACTCTCTTATATACAGCTATATCACGTTGAAATATCGGTTCTCTCAACAACGAGCCTGGTCAGTACGTGGATAGTTTAGCAAAGTGGGAGAGATCAGGCACTTTCTGAATCAGTTAAGGAATCTTTAAAAATAGATTGTATTGATGCGCGCCACTTGAAATGTGGCAGGTCTTGAGTCCCAATAGGGGGCCCTGCTTGAGGGAACATCCTTCCATTAAGACAAAGTGGTCTGCTTGGTGGAACGACGCAAGTTTTGTTATCTTTGTAGCCATGTTGCGCTATGAAAATGTAAATTGAATTTTATTGTAAATTTTAGCAAGATTCAAGCCGTTTCATATTTCTTATAATCTTCAGGCATAGGGCTATATAACAAAAAGATAGGGCTATATAACAAAAAGATAGGGCTATATAACAAAAAGATAGGGCTATATAACAAAAAGAGACATATAAGAAAATACGGAAGGATTTAGAAAATGGCACACACATTAGTAAAAATTAATGACATTAACAAAAGCAACGTTGACTAAAAGACTGAAATTAAGCATAAAACTGTTTTTCTTTATATGTTTTCGTATAATCATATGAATTTATTATAAAAGTAATATACGAAACATATACAAGCCGTTATCATTATGGCTTTATTAACAGGGTGAAGCAGAAATACCTCCCACATGCTAAAGACCAAAGTAACTGTCATTAACAGATTTATTTTAATGTTGCTTAAACAAAGTGCAATAGTTTTTACTTATTTGATTTTAAGAATGTCATCCTCCAAACGGTGTATTTTATTCACCAAATACAGCCATAATGATAACGGCTTGTATTTAAAAACAAAAGAAAAACATTAGATAGATTAAAACGTCTTTGCCACTCGAACTAGTTCACTAATTAAATTATATAACTGTTCTTTTAACAAAGTGCAATAGGTTCTGCTTATTTGGTTTTAAGAATGACATCCTCCAAATGGCGTTCTTTACTCATCATATACAGCCATAATGACAACGGCTTGTATTTAAAAACAAATAAGACATTTGATAGATTAAAACATCTTTGTCACTCGAATTAGTTCACTAATTAAATTATTTCACTGTTGTTTAAATCAAGAGCAATAGTTTTTGCTT
This sequence comes from Ascarosepion bandense, assembly GCA_037127315.1. Taxonomy (NCBI): domain Eukaryota; kingdom Metazoa; phylum Mollusca; class Cephalopoda; order Sepiida; family Sepiidae; genus Ascarosepion; species Ascarosepion bandense. The sequence continues at coordinate 5,963,081 of JBBBDQ010000350.1, read as the reverse complement.
ATTTGGTTTTAAGAATTTCATCCTCCAAAGGGTGTATTTTGTTCATCATATACAGTCATAATATTAACGGCTTATATTTAAAAACAAATAAGACATTAGATAGATTAAAACATCTTTGTCAGAAGAATTTTCCTCAGTAGGTTGCCATTACTTTCTGCGACAGACTGGTTGCCAACCAAGACTATAGAACCCAAGCTGTACTATTTGTCTATATTTCTGTGATGAGGTAGTTTTTACACTATTTACATTATTCGAACTCCTAATCTTTGTTGTCCTTTTTTCGACGTTTCGGTCGTTGTACGCTCCGGCCGTCTTCAGCTGCTAGGAATAAAGGGTTCTGTTCGATATTCTTAGCATCTGAAGAAGGCCGGAGCATACAACGGTCAAAACGCTGTAAAAATAACAGCAAAGATGAGGACAGTAGTTCGAATAATGTAATTAGTGCCAATCTGTGCTGTTTTTTAACCCATAACCGGAGGGAAAAGACAGATTAATACCTTTCCCAAGAGTATTTGTGCGTAAGTGAATTTTGAACTTGGTTCTCAGATTTCTCGTTCCGAGACGATATCCACTGCACCACAAGGGCTTGGAGATTGCGTTCAAACACGAAACAGACTGTCGCCGCACGGTTTTGACCTCAGTGACCATTTTATTTAATAAATATAGCATATTTATACTGAAAAGTATATTTTATATTTTCGCGCGAGATGTTCAAAATCACTGTCACCACAAAATACAGATTTTATCTTAGTTGTAGTAAGTTTGTCTTTGTAATTTATCCCCGAAGAGAATCTTGGAAAAGATCGAAAGTACTTGGGTCAACAAAAACTACGGCGCCTTCCTTAATAAATTTCTTCTTAACATCCAGAAACTGATTAGACAACTGGAAAGGATTAGTATAAAATAAGAAGATACTTCTTCATGTGCCGTGACGCTTCAGGACATAGGCGATCATGAACTTCCACTTAACCCTGTCTAGTGTTGCTTTTAATATTTTCTCCCTTGGTATCTCTAACAAACCCCGCACGCCATCTATTTGCTCAAGCCCATCAAATATGTCTGACGCTACTTTCCCCTCTCTTTTTTCCTCTATTCATTCTGTGAATATGAGACCCACCTTCCTCATTACGTGCCCCAGGAAACTCAGCTCTTTCTGATGTTAAGTATAAGTTTTCTTCTCTTTTACGTCCTCTTCAACTCCTTATCGTTGCTCACGTGATCGGTCTATGATATCCTTACCATCCTTCTGTAGAGTCACATTCATCCTTGAAGAGATCGTCCATCATTCACTGTTACACAGAAGGGTAAATATCACATAGCAGTCCAGCACTCTTTTCTTTGTTTCCAATGATATTTTCTTGTCTCTCAGTAAACTGGTTAGCTTTTGAAATGCGTCCTTAGCCATGCCAATGTATCTTCGGATCTCAGTGTCGCACTTTCCATCCTCTGTCAGAAAGCTTCCCAGGTATTTAAATTTCTTTACTTGTTTTAGTTCAGTTTCTAGTTGGCATTTGGGGTTCTTGATAACCATACATTCAGTTTTCTTGAAGTTTATGCTCAGTCCTTTCTTATTGCTTACTTTTGCCACCTTCTCTAGGAGGTCTTGCATTTTCCTTTCCGTGTCTGTTATCAGCACTGTGTCATTCGCGTATCTGATATTGCTGAGATTGTGGCCGTCAATGACGAATCCTGGCCAGGACTTCGCTGTACAGGTTGAATAGACCCGGCGATTATCCTAATATCTTTCTCAAAAATATCAAAGTTTTGATCTATTTCTTTATACCGTGTTTCTTCAGAACGTAGGCGATCATATCTTTTCACATCTCCCTGTCCCTAGTAGCCCTTAATACGCTTTTCCCTGCTACTCTTCCCAAACCCAGCTGTTCTATCCACTTGCTCAAGTCCATCAGTGATGTACACGTTGCTTTCCCCTGCCTCTCTTTTCCTCCATCTGACCTGCGAGTATCAGATTCTGTAAGTCTCCTTCCTCATTACATATTCCAGAAACTTCGGTTGTCATTTCCTGATGTTAAGTATTAGTTTCCTTTTCCGTCAAACCAGATTTCGGTTGCTTCAAGTCTCTTCTTCATCTTTGACGAGATTGTCCAGCATTCACTGTCGCAATGAAGAACAGATATCACATAAGAATCTAGTATTTTCTTCTTCGTTTCCAGCGAAATTTTCCTGTCTCTTGATACTCTACTCAGCTTCTGGAATGCATCCTTGGTCATCCCAATACGCCTTCGGATTATAGTGTCGCATTTTCGTCCTCTGTTAGAACACATCCCAGATATTGAAATTTTCTTACTTACTTGATTTTAGTATCCCCGACTTATAGTTATTAGCTCTTTCTCTTCGATATGTTTAGTTAGCCGAACCGACTTGCCAAAGTAAGGAAAAAAAAGATAAATGTTTTAATTTTATTGTTTTCTTTTGAAAATTCTCCTGAAAACTCAAACTAATTTTCGTATCCCTTTTTTCTGCTGGATGTCTGTACTAATATGGGTAATCCGTATTGTCTTTCTCTATTTAGCCATGACTTGACACCAACTTAATTTTCACCTATGTGTTTTTTCTTTAAGTCTTCCATTTCAGATGTAATTTTCCACGATAGTTTTTTTTTGCTTAAATAAACGAATCTTCCATTTTAATTTTACAATCCACTCCTCTTATTTGGCCTGTTTTACTCTCCTTTTGACCACGACCCAAACACCCACCCTATCATGGTTCCTGTAGCACCCAACTTGTTAATGGCCGTAACCCCAAAAGATCCAAGCCACTATATATATATATATATATATGTGTGTGTGTGTGTGTGTGTGTTTACATGGTATATCACGCGCTAAGAGTCTGACTCCTTCTACTGAGCGCCCATAGATCAGAGGTAGAATCGCCGACTGTTGTCGGGTTTCAATCCTGGCTAAAAGCAATCGGATATCTAACCGTACTGTTGAGCTGTGATACAGCAAAACAGATCTGTCTGCGGATGACTATATATATATATATATATATATATATATATATATATATATATAATCTCATCATGCGGTGTAGATATAGAAGAATCCAAAGAAGTATCCTGTGCATACAGTGGTAGGACAACTCTCTAAGAGAGCTCTAAATATATATGTGTATAAATATATATAGAGCAAATATAAGAAAAATTAAGGCAGACACGTTATTTCATGGTATAGGCCTATTTCAGGCGAACCATCATCAGCTTCCGTCTTTATTGTACAAAGGATTCATGTAAAATACTATCACAACTAAACAATATATATATATATATATATATATATATATATATATATATATATATATATAATTATTCTCTTCAATATGTTTAGTTGGCCAAACTGACCCGCCAAAGCGAAGAAAAAAGTTGAATATTTTAATGTCTTCTTCTAAAAATTCGCCTAATGAAGATATATATATATATATATATATATATATATATATATATATAGTTTACTCCCCCATCTAATTTAGCAGTAAGAACTAAAATCGGTAAAATGTTTTTTAATCTATTAGAACACAATTTTGGCAAAAGCTACACAGGATAAATTCAAAAAAGATATTATAATCATACTAGTAGCTTCAATAACGAAAAGTCTAAGCATAGCACTACTTTATCCACTTAACAAGAACTTAATAGAGACTTTATCTTGAAATGGGAAATACTGAAGAGATTCACTAAATATAAAGCTGGCCAGCAATTTTGTAGGCTATGTACAGAGGAAAAACTAGCTGTAGCTTTGTATAAACAACCGAATAATTTATTGAATTTCAAGACTGATATATTGAATAAATGTAGGCATAGGAAAGCCTGGCTGTTAGATTAGGTTCCTTTATCGTGAGATAGTACCTTTGTGTTTTTGTCTTTGCCTTTCACCCCTCTATATAAAAATTAAAAAAAAAGTTTTTCTGTAATAAAGTTGTTAACTCCCCCTCCTTGTGTTTAGTATCTCCTTTCATGGTCACGTGGGTTGTCTTAATTTCCTTCTTACATGTCGTTTTTCGTCTCCTATTTAGCCAGCTTTCCCTGACGATCCGTTTAGGTGTTATCTATTTCGCTCTACCTCTGTATAGAGCGGTTTCTGTTAGATGATTACTCGTATCAGGGGTTTTTCTTTTGGCTTCGTGCTGTTCTCGGCACGAACACTTTTGACTGACATTCATGTACTAAGCTCTTTCTTTTTTTAAAACCATTCTTTCCTTCAACACGAGTATTATTATAATCTCGTTTATATATATATATATATATATATATATATATATATATATATATATATATATAAATTAGAGAAAATTTTCAAAATTCAAAGGTGTCGGATGTACATTTCGACATAGGATCTCTAATAGAGATTCTACGTCACGTCAGCGACATTGTTTTTTCCAAATGGCGAAGGCCCTGAGTTAGAGTGTGGAGGGGTTTTAGGTTAACAACGGTCACAAAGTAGAAAAGGACAGAGCTGGTAGTCGCGGGGTTACAGGGTGTTGAAATTCATATTTCATATTTTATAAAGATAGACAACTAAATGAGTTAAATTACTTTTTAAAGTTAAGATTTTGGGCTGCTTGAAGAGGTGTATTTAGGCGAGAAGGAATGGGTTTCAATATAAGATTTTAAAATTTTTTATTTAAATTTATTTGATTAAACTTTTTAGGTAGAAGCGAGCTAAATGCCAATCACAGGAAGTTATCAGTTTAAAAATTATTAGAGAAAAAATATATATCTGTGTGTGTGTGTGTGTGTATGTGTGAACACTTGTAGTAAACAAAACAAGTTCTAGATTTAAAAATTCAAATGCTAAGCACTGACTCATTGATTTTGTTAGAAATAAACTAATTTTATCGAATTTACAAACTTTGCTTAGCACACACAAAACTCGCGAAATTTTACACCCCGATGCGAAATGTTTTTCGGACAAAAAAAAACAAACTATGAAACATCTAAAAACAAAATAGAAAGGCCAGAATCACTTCTAGGAGTGAATTCCCAAGCGACCTGTTCGGAGCCTCACAAATTAAATTAAAGGCGGAGCAAGCTCGACCGTCGCCAGAGAGAAAAATACGAGCGTAATTAACACGTCTTTCCACAAACATCAAGCGATCGATATTATTGTCTCTGTTTTTCTCTCTCACCTCTCACCTCCTTCCCTTTTACTATTCACCCTGAGCAATAACTTCAAAGACACTCCTACCAACAATTACGCTCATACATACATACATACATACATACATACATACATACATACATACATACATACGTTCCTGCCTACGTACACATAAACTCACTCTTGCAAGGACTACTACGAAGTCTTGATACCCTTAACTTCTTAATACTGTTTCTCATTGAACATTAACTTCTACCAATTCATGCTATTCTTTTCCATTAATAAATTTCTATTTCAACATAGAAAAGGTATACTTTAATTATTTCACAAAATCGCTTGCAGATAACATTCTGATAGTTCTGGATAAAACCTGTAAGTTGTAGGAAGTCTGGTTATGTTTGATACAAGGCCAATTTAAGAAGCATTCAACCATCTCCCTACATCTACACATTAATAGAAATCTCTGGGTTACAAGATTCTTGAAAGAGTTTAGCAAGTTGATCTATCGAGTCAAACTTTAAATATAGATTTAGGTAACGTACGAAGTCATATTGAAACAAAACTGTTGTTCTCGCTCAAAATTCTAGTGGGTAATTTGCTAAATCAGTTATTAAAGTGATTTCTATCTCAGACTGTGTCTGGAGACAAGGAGACATAGAGAAAAGGGTTTTTTAAGCAAGGTCAATGTATTGAATAGAAAATGACCTGTGAGAAAGAGAGGGTGTTTCAATCTGCCTGTAAAAAGAAACATTATTTAATAGGTTGTTTATTAGTTTATAAGCTGGCGATGGATTTGGCTTAATGACAGCTTTTAGAAATTTGAATGGAATTGTATTTTGTTTTGACTGCTGTTGCTAAATTTTGAGTAATTTTTTTATATTTTTGTTTTTCTGGGCCACAGTGGTTTTGAGTACTTTTAGCTATAAATAAAGATTATGCTTGAAGGAGAAGGATGTTGCTCACCTTATTTTTCTTTAAATAAAATCAATTGAAATGAAACTTCTTTTTCCCTTTTCGTAAGCTTTCTCTTTTCAAGACCATTTTCTTTTTGTCGTTTTTTTAGATTTGTGCTTATCTTTTTTTTTCTCTCAAAGAAAGTCTTTTTTTATATTTTCTCTTATCAATATTTCTCTGTTTTTCATTTTTGTTTTCTTTTCCCCATCAACTGTCCCCATTTTTTCTAATTTGTCTTTTTACTTTCTTCGTCAGCCATGTTTTTCTAACTTCTCTTCTGTTAAACATTTCATATCTTGTAGTTAATGACATTTTCTGTTTATGTGGATGGTAAAGATTTACGTCAACGCGTGTGTCTTTTATGTTACTTTTTTTTGTGATGCTAGTGCCGCTTTCCCGTTGTCGTTCATCATCTTCCAGCATTTACTAAATCCGATTTTTTTTTATTTCAGTCCATTAACTAAAAAGCTCTTTTCTAATAGCTGACGTCATGACTAATCCCAGTGCACATGCGCGTATTTAGCAAAACAACCTTTCTTCCGATTGCGTGAGTATTTGCCTGATTAATATAAGAAACATTATGTACATATGCGTGCACATGTCTATCTACGAGTGTATATGCGTGCATCTGTATATCTGCGACTGCATATGTGTGTGAAAGTTATTTTCATAAAACTTATAATTATTTTATTTTATTATGGAATTATAATGCCAAACCGCACGCGCGCACACACACACACAGACACACACACACACACACACACACAAGTGCATTAATATATTTGAAGATGACATCATTTGTTGCAATTCTATTATATACAAAGTACATCTGCTAAAGACTTATGGTCATATCAGGTTGGAACAGTAGTTAAGCAACGTCAAGCCAGTATGGGTGACCGCTGGGGAATACCAGATGCATGTAAAGGTGGTGTTATGGATAATGGTTCGACATTGTTCATCTATGAACCAAATTTCAGTTCCAGCCGGGTTAATTATACGATGGTCATTCAATAAATAAGGTGAATCTTTCGGTATAAGGACATCTACGAGGGTCATTCAATAAATAAGGTGAATATATCTAATACAGATAGAAGCTTAATTTATTTTTTATTTTTATTCTTCAAGGTAGTCTCCCAGCAGTGTCACACACTTTCCCATCTGTGCACAAGCTTCCGTATTACCTCAGCGTAAAAATCGTTGCACTGATGTCTCAGCCAATCGCTCACAGCACTTTTGACTTTATCGTCACTTTCAAACTTCTTTAAACAATTTAGCCCACTTGTAGACATTTCTTTTGGCTGAAACATGTAGTACCATACACAGTTGACGTTCTCCTATGAATTTCAACTGGTTTGCACGCTTCAGCAACCAAAATCTTGTTAACTGACCTCTATTCAATCCTGGAGCATGCTTCTTGGTCGGCCATCTTTGTTAATTTCCAAAACACTCAAAGTTTCTTTTTCAATCTGCAAAAAAAAAAAATAAATAAATTAAATCCCTTTTGAAAAAGAAGTAAAGGAAAATAATTAAAAAAAGTAAGCTTCTATCTGTATTAGAAATCCTTATACCGAAAAATTCACCTTATTTATTGAATGACTATCGTATTTACTTATGCACAAATAGTCTTGGGAATGTTATGAATCGAACTCTTCACCCAACTATGGGTTAATTAGTGGGACTTGTACGAGTAAATCATTATTATCTCCAAATTATTCTTACATTCTAAAAAATATTTTTTGGCTGTAAATAACCCGCAAAAAGTTGATAAACCACAAAAAACAATCAATCCTTTGGTGAGGAACGGTACACAGAAATTTTACATAATATATATGTCAAAAATGAAAAGCAACCTTAAGATTAACTTGTACGAAAAGATTATGTTCAATTAGCTTTTTAGTTTTAGAAATGTTGGTGTTTTACTTTAAACTTTTCAAATTTAATTTATTAATTTTTCATTCTACACATTTCCAGCAGACCATTCCGTAATTGAATTCCGTTTTTTATGTAAAAAATATTTATTTGTCGATGTGGAGTTTTGAGTGCGTGTATGCGTTATATATATATATATATATATATATATATATATATATATATATATATATATATAATCTGTGTGTGTGTACATGTATGCACATGGGTAAAGATCCTGTTGGATGATTATCTGAAGTGATATTTTCGAGAAAATCTATCATTCACAGATAACTGTATGCGGAATCTTAGCGTGCTAATCCGGACATGTTCTTTTTGACGAACGTTTAAAAGTGAAAATTGTACATTTGGGGCCATGTAATATGAGAAAGATATAAAATCTATTGTTTTTTTGTATTTAATCAATTCCTTAGTTGCCCTTTCGTTACGGATGGTGATCTACCCTATAAAGTTTTTATTCCCATTAGTCTTATTGATGTCAGCAGCGTTAACTTGGATTCAATTATTGTTACGAGAAGTTATTCTGGATTTGCCTGTCTTTTGCATGCAAGCTTTGTGAACTTGGAAACAATTAATTTAACATTTCATGTTTTTAATTTTAATTTAATTTTATTTAAGTCTGATTGACTTTATTTTACATTGTTTATATATATATATATATATATATATATATATATATATATATATATATATCGCTCATTCACTAATGACTTAGAGCACTCTGGCTATTGGGCGTGTATAATGACAATATACATGCTAAAAAGTCTGCCTTCTTCTACCGTGCACCCATGGCCCAGAGGTAGAACCACCGACTGACGCCACTTCGCTCGGGTTTCAATCCTTGGTTAAAAGCAATCGGAGTCTAAGCGTACTGATGAGCTGTGATACAGCGAAACAGATCTGTCTGCGGATGACTAATATATATATATATATATATATAGTGAATCGAGGCAGCAAATAATTTTTTAAACATATACTGTTAAATATAAGAGACAACGAATGTCTATTATGTTTAATCATGAGCCGTTCTAAACGTCGTATTTTGGCTTTAATTTCAGTTGAAAATAAAGAAAAATTCTTTAACATTTGGATAATTTTTTATTAATTTGATGGTGGATGTTATTGTATTACCGTCTTAATAACCTCTCTGAAGATGGCTCATGTGAGTCGAAAGCTTAGAACCAAATTAATAAAAAAATATCCAATTTTTGTCTTTATTTTCAACTGAAATTAAAGCCAAAATACGACGTTTAGAACGGCTCATAATTAAACATAATAGACATTCATTGTCTCTTATATTTAACAGTATATATGTAGTCCATACCATTTTTGTATATCCTTATGATACTTTCCTGCATGCTAGGTAAAGAACTCGCAAACCCTGGACATCTGATTATGACTCCCATTTAGCCTTGGTCAACTGACATCCTAGAGGTGATTTCTTGAAAAAATTACCCCTTGGATGTCAAGGATAAAACTAAAAAAACAAAAGAAAACAAAACAAAAACTGAAAAAACAAATCAAAAGTGTCACTGCTTACAAACAAAAAATACTCACAGCAGGTCGTTCGTCACCCGGGTTAACAAGAATCGCTTCCCCTCAGAGGGAAACAAGTCCGAGGCCGAGAAATTCGTCAGTGGAATAAAACCTTCCGACATCTATGAGACACATGGTCACCAAACCCGGACTAACTCCAACTTTAGATCAAGTGACTCAAGGTCAAATCAATTAATAAAAAGAAACGAATAAAATGGACTCGCGAAGAGTACCAACAAGTCATGGTATCCATTTATACCGTACTCGAAAAACGTCACGAATCAGACTTACCAAATATGGAGAACTATGGGAAAAGGACCTATCTAAAAAAAACATGCTTACCAATGTCCGCATGGACATTGTACGAAATAAAAGATTCTTCTTCTTCTTCTTTTTCTATGTGCCCTGTCCCTTCAGGACATAGGCGATCATGGTTCTCCACGTCTCCCTATCCCTTGTGGCTCTTAGTATGTTTGAGCCTGTTGCTCCTGGCAACCCCCGTTCCGTCATCCACCTGATCAGACCCTGCAAATATGTTATCCGCTGCCTTCCTCTGTCTCTCCTTCCTTCTATCTAACCAGTCAGTATCAGGCTCTCCAGGCTCTCTTTCCTCATTGCCTGTGCCAGGAACTTCAGTTGTCTCTTCCTGATGCTCAGCATCAATTTCCTTTTTGTTGCCATTCTTTCCACCACTAAATATAAGGCTAAATACAATAAATTATAACACAAGTAATATTGAGGTTAGGGTGGAAACAAATAATATGATATTTATTAATGTATATTTAATAGCTGTGTTATATTACATCGAGCACTCTATTATTGACACCAGCACTCAGTGTGCGATATGATATTCATATTTAACTTATATACAATATTTATATATAATTTTGGAAACACATAGTGCTATAACAGCATAATTGTAAAATTTGATTTTACTGTCAAAATCTTGTATATCAACAAACATAAAAATAAGCTTTTGACAGTAAAATAAAATTTTCCAAATTATGCTAAATTATTATAATTACTGCTAAAGGCGATTTTACCACACATCGAAATAAATTTGCTTGTAGTTTCTAGGTATTTCCGTTATTTTTGTCAGTCCCCCCCCACACACACATTACGGAAATTAACAAAGATAATATATATATATATATATTAGTCATCCACATACAAGCCTGATTCACTGTATTACAGCTCGTCAGTGTGGCTAGACACATCCACTTGCTTCTGGCTGGGGTTGAAACTCGATATTTGGTGTCAGTCGGAATCGCTACCCCCCTAAGCCATAGGCGCATGGAATCAGAGAAGGGAAATTTTAACGTGTTGTATATAAGCAGTGTATACAGACGCCAGTCACTGAGAGAACTCAATTCATTTCTGAAGAGTCACGCATATAGCAGAAGTGGAAACTGTTTTTAAAATTTTCTTCTCTAGAGAGGTCAATCATAATGAGAGCATAATATATTAGTCGTCCACATACAAGTCTGTTTCGCTGTATCACAGCTCGTCAGTGTGGATAGACATATCCACTTGCTTCTGGCCGGGGTTGAAGCTCGACTGATTTGGTGTCAGTCGGAGTCGCTGAAGAAATTTTTAATAATTGCTAGGAATAAACGTAATTTACATGACATTTTTTACTAAAATAACAACCGGTTTTGTCCCAGGATTTATCAAGTTTTATTCTGGGAATGGTAAGCATGTATATTAAAAGATAATAACGGGGATGGGGCAGGAGAAAAATGCAAGGAGAACTAGAGCCAAACGACATTCAAACCCAGCAAGCAATCTCTCTGTTTGCAGAGGGAAGGCTTGCAGGATTTGATGTACAATGACTCTAGCATCTTTAGATGATATAAAGAGCGGGACCGTGATAGAATAGTGAAATGGTCCACGCTCAATCCACATACACAATGCCTGCTAATATCATCTTTTAATATACATGCTTACCATTCCCAGAGCAAAACTTGATAAGTCCTGGGACGAAACTAGTTGTTTTTTTAGTTTTTTAGTAAGAATGTCATGTAAATTAAGCTTATATATATATATATATATATATATATATATATATATATAAATGATATTTTAGAACATGTACATAATTTTTTTATATATATATTGGAATGGGAAGCTTCTTTTCTTATATTTGGTCAGTTGTGTGTGGGATGTTGGTGGGGGTTAGTCATAAGGGAACAAGTCTTGTAAATTGACCGTTAGAATTTTGAAGAAAGTGGTGTGGGTAGTGAATACGGTTGATTAATGAGAGTCTGAGTTTACTAGACAGGTTTAACATTAGCAGTTAAAATGTAAGTTTTTATTATCTTGTGACTAGACTATATGCTTTGAATTTCTTATAGAAGAGCAGTTAGGGGGTGGGATGCTTATTTTGTACAGAATATTTTTGCATTTAAGCAGAGTCCAGTTATGGGTTAAATAACAGGACAGATTGGGTTCTATAGCCTTGGTTGGCAACCAGTCTACCGCAGAAAGCAATGGCAACCTACTGCGGGATAATCTTCTGCCCAGTCAGTCATGTCTCTTTCGAGACATGATCGTCCAAGCGTGTATCACGTATGGCACTCAACTGACTGACTATATAATTAATCTAAATTTGTATATTTAATCTTAATTTTTGATTTAGAAAATCGATTTGATAAAAACTTTTTATAAGAAAAGAGGCTTTCCATTCTTATCCACACCGCCTGATGAGACATTGAAGTTTCAATGTCGAAACAAATGTACTATTTGTAGTGGATATATATATATATATATATATATATATATATATATATATATATATAATTATGTACATATTCTAAAATATAATTTATAATATTCAAAGCTCTATATATCATATATTGAGCACTGTTTTAAATTAATGTTTTGGACGTTGTTAAAAAATCTTTTTTCTTCGTTCTTTATTCACTCTGATATATATATATATATATATATATATATATATATATATATATATATATAGTTTACTCAAGTATAAAAACGAGATGTTATTATTTCATTTCATTACTGTTTAGATCATGAGTTACTTTTCTAGTGTTACTAATTTGTGAAAAAACTGACTGATCCACAAAAGAAAGAAAATAACTGAGGTTAATTTTGCAATAAATTTAGTCGAATAAACAGTCTTCATTTTGATAGACCCACATCCACGAACACGCATACGGGCGCGCAATCACATAAATAGTGAGGGCGAATGAATCGACGCTAAAATTACGGTTTCACGCTTAAATGTCATCTTTTTTAATGCGCTGAAGAGTAAAATTGACAATAAAATTGACAATAAAACTGACAATAAAAATGCTATAATGATAATGTCTATATCTATAGACGCTCAGTTTTCGACATTACACGCTCCTCCTCAAAAACGTTACTAATGGTTAGATCTATCTATCTATCTATGTTAGACTATTTCTTTCTATCTATCTATCTATCTATCTATCTATCTGTTAGACTATTTCTATTTATCTATGTTAGACTATTTCTATCTATCTATCTATCTATCTATCTATCTATCTATCTATCTGTTAGACTATTTCTATTTATCTATGTTAGACTATTTCTATCTATCTATCTATCTATCTATCTATCTATCTATCTATCTATCTATCTATCTATGTTATAGTATTTCTATCTATCTATCTATCTATTAGACTATTTCTATCTATTTATCTATGTTAGACTATTTCTATCTATCTATCTATCTATCTATCTATCTATCTATCTATCTATCTATGTTAGAGTATTTCTATCTATCTATCTATCTATTAGACTATTTCTATCTATTTATCTATGTTAGACTATTTCTATCTATCTATCTATCTATCTATCTATCTATCTATCTATCTATCTATCTATCTATCTATCTATCTGTGTTAGACTATTTCTATCTATCTATCTATCTATCTATCTATCTATCTATCTATCTATCTATCTATCTATGTTAATTCAAACATTACTATTGTCGATACTCATCTTTGAAATAGATGAACCATTTTTTTCAATTTCTAATAGTATCTATTAATATGTGGTAAAAATGACAAAAAAAAAAGGCAAGGAGAAAAAAACAGGCGAGAGTCTTCTCTTTTGTCTCTTCTTTATGTTCATCTTGTTATTCTTTTCTCGAACAACCCAAGCACCGTCCGCAAGAAAAAACTCACTGACATCGGAATTCCTGACCAAAAGGTCTAACTCTAACCAGATCGAACGCTCACTACTCTCAGAGTCGGAATCGTTTTCATCACTCAGTAACGGCAGCGGTTGCTTTACCGGTCGCAAATCTTTAATGTGACGAGGCACACCCCAAAAATTCCATAAGTGATCATGGCTTGGTCAGCAATTTTTGATCAAGAACAACATTTCCCAGGTCCGTTCTTGATCTTTCCCCTTGCGACTTTTCCCTCCTAAAGAACCAAGACCCACATGAAAAGAATCAAATTTCAAGACTTCGAGGGAACGGCAAGGCAGCTGCTCGTTACACTTCCAAAACAGTCCCCAGAATGCTTCTACCAATGGAAACAGCACTTAATAAAGAGTTTGGTTTCAGAAGGGAACTATTTCGAAGAAGGTTAAATGCCGAATTGATATTTTTTATAATCGTGTCGCCCCAAGCAAGGCATTTTACTGCCACTGTTGTGTGAGGGTTACATAAGAGGAAAGTTATGAGAAAGAGTGACAGAATAAAGAGGCTGTCAGGAAGTGGATAAGAGAAGGAAGAGAATACTGATGAAAGTGGGGTGAAAGGAGAAAGGAGCATGAGAGAGTGGATGCAAGTTAGTGAGACAGGAGATGACTATTGAATTTACATTGAATTCTTGAAGATTGTAGCTGTCGGGAAAGTAAGTAAACGGAAGGGAATTCCACAGGCGGGAAGTGCGAGAAAAGAAGCTGATGGAGTAAAATTTGCGTTTACAATTTATTAGTTCCACAGTAAAAGGGTGGGACCTAGTTGCTAATCTTGTGGCTTGAGTAAATGCTTATATAGGGGTCACCAGTGATCTATTTATAGAAGAGACACAGGGAAGCGCCAGTGAGAAATTGGCTGTATCATGTTATAGTTTTATTTGTATTTTTTATAGCGTAACTCGTCGCCCGGTTCTCACTCCACCCACGTCTATTGAACAGGGGAAGAGGCTCATCCCTTGTTTCCTGTTTTCTCTTTTCCAATCTTATCACTTTTTTTTTCAATTGGAGTAGATAGACTAAACTAACGCCCGGTTCACACTCCCACCCACGTCTATTGTTTCCTGTTTAGGATGCGGTTTCCGGTTTTCTCTTTTCCAATCTTTTCACTTTTTTTTCAATTGGAGTAGATAGACTAAACTATCGCCCGGTTCACACTCCATTCACGTTTATTGAACAGGTGAAGAGGCTCATCCCTTGTTTCCTGTTTTCTCTTTTCCAATCTTCTCACTTTTTTTTTCAATTGGAGTAGATTGACTAAACTATCGCCCGGTTCACACTCCCACCCACGTCTATTGTTTCCTGTTTAGGATGCGGTTTCCGGTTTTCTCTTTTCCAATCTTTTCACTTTTTTTTCAATTGGAGTAGATAGACTAAACTATCGCCCGGTTCACACTCCACCCACGTCTATTGAACAGGTGAAGGGGCTCATCCCTTATTTCCTGTTTTCTCTTTTCCAATCTTCTCACTTTTTTTTCAATTGGAGTAGATTGACTAAACTATCGCCCGGTTCACACTCCCACCCACGTCTATTGTTTCCTGTTTAGGATGCGGTTTCCTGTTTTCTCTTTTCCAATCTTCTCACTTTTTTTTTCAATTGGAGTAGATAGACTAAACTATCGCCCGGTTCACACTCCACCCACGTTTATTGAACAGGTGAAGAGGCTCATCAGTGGCGTTACTGCCTTGCTCGGGGTGATATGATTAAAAAAAACAAAAAAACTACCGATACTTTTTTGTTATCAGACCTTCTGTATACAGGATGATTGAAAAGTAACTCTTCATTTTAAAATACTTATAAATTATTTATTAGCTATTTATTAACTATAAATTTTCAAAAAAAAATATGAGAGCCAAACGTTTAAATTTTATTTAAAATTTGATATGGACACCAGATTTCGCTACCAGCTTTTCGAGTCGCTCAAGAATCGCGGGAACTAATTTCGCCGTGAACTCTTGTGCTATGGAAGTCTTAACTTGTATTCGCCCTTCAAGTTCTTCCAAAGTTTCGGTTTGTTGTAGAAAACTTGCCCCTTTAACCAACCCCAAGGAAAAAAGTCACAGAGTGTTAAGTATGGACTCCTGTCTAGCCAGTCATACATAAAATAGGGAGTTACTTTTCAGTTACCCTGTACATATATGAATAAACACACAAATGCAAAAATATACATACGAGAGATTACTGAAAAATTATCAATCACACATCCCAAAATTTGCTCAAATCATCTTCTGTAATATATTACCTTGAACAGCAAAGATAATTCACCTTAACATCCGGCCGCTAGTGAGGTCAACAAAGAATAAGGTTGATTGACAGTATATACGGCAGTAAATAATGTCAAAGTGCAATGAAAAAGCGACAACTGGCTTGAAAAGTAATTGACCGCCGGTTGTGGTTGACAGATAGACCCGGCCGTATATGTCAACAAAGCGACAACCCGAAAAAGCAAAAATGCGTGTGAGTTTTAAGACTATATAAAATCTAGTAGTTTTGGCTGAAGACAGAGAACTCCCGCTGGCTTCCGACTCCCGAGGGCTCGTTCGTGTGTGCAACTCTTTCCGCTGCCCTTCTGCTCCACACAAGCGTCACCGACGAAAAATTAAAATATAAGATTATATTTTTATTTATATACGTATTCCTCGTTGTTTGTCCAGATATAGAGGCAGTATATGACCCATCAAGATTTTTTCTAAGAAAATATCTTGGTTAAACCGAGAACTAGTTAACACTTTTTTTAATCGTTTCACCTCAAATAACGCAGTACTGCCACTGGTGAACATGGGGTTACAATGAAAGTAGGGGGAAGTGGGGAAAGGAGAAAAAACGGCACAGGTGATGTCGGAGAAAGGATAAGAGAGAGGTGTTTGTCAAGAAGCTGGAAGACGGCAACTGGAGTTGCATTTAAACCTTTGGAGATTGTAGCTATCATGGAAGCAAGTAAAGGGAAGTGAGTTCCACAGGATGGAAATGCGAGAAAAGAAACTGGTGTGGAAGACATTTGTCTATTTTGACGGTAAATGGGTGGAATCTAGTTGCCAATCTTGTTGCATGAGTAAATTTAAGAGGGCGAGTTACCAGGGAATGAAGCTTGTCAGAGCAGAAGCCGTGAAAATATTGATAGAAAAGACAAAGAAGTCACATCCTGTCGGTGAGGAAGTGACCGAAGGCGAACTTGTAAATAATTGTTATTATTGCTGTTGCCTCGAGACATAACTTACTCGGTAGAAGATTTTCCCGCAGTAGGTTGCCATTACTTTCTGCGTTAGAATGATTACTAGCCAAGGGTATAGAACCCAATCTGCCCTGCTATTTATTGCTGTTGCCTTTTGTATTTATTTTGCATTCGCTTTCTAAACAGAAGCAACGTGGTAAGCTTATCACTAGCCGATCTCTATTTCCATAGCAAATATTTACATTAGATTTATTCTTTAGTTCTGCCAATTCAGACCTTTACAATTGCGACAAACCATGCCACTACCCTGCAGTCTAATAACACTCATTTCTCCAGGGTTTTAAAACGTAATCAGAAATTTCTACTTTTTCTTAAAAACTGGTCAGTCCATACATGATATACACTTGGGTGATCATGTTTCGAAAGAGACAGGACTTACTCGGTTGAAAATTCTCCCGCAGTAGGTTGCCATTACTTTCTGCGGTAGAATGGTTATCAGCCAAGGGTATAGAACCCAATCTGCCCTGCTATTTAACCCATAACTGGGGGAAGAAGAGACAGATTAATATCTTTCCCAATGGTATTTGTGCGTAAGTGAATGCAACGGATTGAACTGGAATTCGAACTCGGCTTTTCGAATTTTAGCGTGTAGGAAAGACACCCGCGTATTTTCTTCTAGGAACACTACAACCTTGATTTCTTTAAGTCAAGTGTTAATATTTATCCCCATAATCTTTAATTTATGCAATGCACCTCATTCATGAGTGGATCTTGAGCCTTGTAGCTGGTTAATTGTAGTACGTAAAGGCCCTACCAATATTGTATTTTATGACATCAAATTTTACATAAAACTGATATTTGAAATTTTCATAAGTTGTAAGCTTGGAAATCTGTATATTTAAAAAAAATAGTGAAAAGCACTATTATTAATGTGTGCAGTCAATTCTCATTGTCGCGATATCCGACGAGATTCACTATGTTTATGAGAAACAACTGTTAAGAGTAATAAGCCAATTCAGTTATGAAGACGCAGGTTTCTTTCGATGAAACAATTATCTCTTTGGGGATGGGCGTCTTTTTTTTTTTAATTTACCTTGAGAATAAACGATTGTAATTATTTTTTTATTAAACTGTTACGGAGAACAAGAACAACCGCCAAAAGGCGAAAACAATAAACTATATAAAATATTTTATTAAATAGAAAGATTATTAAATAATGCATTCGTTGGCTTCGAGCGGATGAAATTTGTAGCTATTAGCGACGAACATACTTGTGGATTGGCGTTCAGTTAGTTTATTAAGAGCCATGCGTGATACGCGCTTGGGCGATCGTGTCTCGAAAAAGACATGACTGACTGGGCAGGATATTTTCCCGCAGTAGGTAGACTGGTTGCCAACCAAGGCTATAGAACCTAATCTGTCCTGTTATTTAACCCAGAGAGAGAGAGAGAGAGAGAGAGAGAGAGAGAGAGAGAGAGAGAGAGAGAGAGAGAGAGAGAGAGAGAGAGAGAGAGTGTTAATAATTTTCCCAAAGGTATTTGTGTGTAAGCGAATACAGCTAAAATTCGAACAGGATCACAAACAAAAAAATTTCCAAGTAACCGAAAGCACATCAGTTGAAAAATTCTAACAGCAGTAACAACTAAAATGGACAGTCTATGTATTTCGAAGGGAAAATAATGGCATAATCAAGATCTTTACAGTTTACGGTACTTCAAGGAGGTCCCTATCAATATTGGAAAGAGCGATAGGTGGAACAACTGCTAGGTCAATGAATGCTGAATATTTCCTTATAAGAAAAAGGCTAACATTATCATTACCATCTTATTATTTCTAAAACATGTCTCCTGAATCTGTCTTTGATTTTCTCTCTCTCTATATATATATGTGCATGGACTGTAGGCATAGGTATAGATATTATTTAGATTAGGCATAATTTCCAAATGTATGCTTATACACAAACAAAACACACACACACACACACACACACACACACACACACACACACACACACACACATATATATATATATATATATATATATATAACATAGTACACTTGGTGTGTAATCCGGGTAAATTCCAAAAAGAGACGAACTCGAGAGAACTCCATGTTAAATTCATTTATTTAATTTAACAGAGTAATATTTTACAAAGGATTTTCTATCATTGCCTTGGATAATACATATTTCACCGCTTTGATGTTCTTAACGCGGCTCGTCAGACCCAAAACATCTAACTAAAGTATATATATATATATATATATATATATATATATACTTTAGTCAACAAAATAATTTTCTTTAAAATTTAATTAATTACAATGTTTCATTTATAACTTATATTCTAACATAATTAAAAAAATTAAAATTATTTTACTAAAATAAATGACTCACCCAATAAATAGTTGTTGTTCTTAGATAGTCGTAAAAAATCTATTGTTCAATAAAAAAAAAACTAAAATCCAACCTCCTGTTAATCATTTTTTGTCTCCCCATTTAAAAAAATCTAAGGACCCACTATATATCTTATCCAGACAAAATTCATATGTCTAGATCCAAGCCATCCTGCACCCTTTCATAACGCAAATATTAAATCTCCATGGTTACATATTTCACATCTTTGATTGAACAATATTGACATACCTAAAGAATTTTCTCCATCTCAGTCAGTTAAGTGCCATATGTGATACACGCTTTGGGCGATCATGTCTCGAAAAGAGACATGACTGACTAGACAGAAAATTATCCCGCAGTAGGTTGCCATTACATTCTGCGGTAGAATGGTTTCCGACCAAGGCTATAGAACCCAGTCTGTCCTATTATTTAACCCATAACTGGAAGGAAGAGACAGATTAATACCTTTTCAAGGGTATTTGTGCGTAAGTGAATGCAAGTAATTCAAATAGAATTAACTACTAATCCTTAATTTTCTATATAAGCATGAATTCATCTTATATTTTAAAAATAAATAATTTTCACTATTTATTTTAACATATCACCCGAAGAAGAACAGTATTCTTCCGAAAGATGAAAATTTTTGTGTAGTGATATTATGCTTTTATAAACCATTGTAATAACAAAATTACAATATTAAGCTCTACTCTGTATCGAGGACTCTTTATAAGAGTAAATGCTTAAACAGTGGGTTTTAATCTACTTGTTCTTTCACTTTTTAAATATATATATATATATATATATATATATATATATATATATATATATATATATAGTTTATAAAGGAAAACTCAACATGTCATATTAGTTATAAACTATAGTTCATTTCAATGAGCTTAAACAGCTCATCTCATCAGACTCGTTTACAATATTTCCTCCATCTGGCATAAAATTTCTGTCGGAATGAGGTTTTCTTAAATTGAAGAGGGAACATAATAATAATAATAATAATAATAATAATAATAATAATAATGAACATAAGATTGCAAACAAATAAATAAATGACAATATTTGTGAAGAAATGAAGGAACGGGAGGGAAGAGGAGAAAGAGATATAGTCCAGTTCCAAATATGGGTAGTGTCCGTTTGAAGTTACTTGACTGTCTTAGATGGTATGACCTCTGAAAAAAAACCAATTTTCCCAATTTTTTCAGTGGTCATACCATCTAAGACAGTCAAATAACTTCAACACTGACCATATTTGGAACTGGATTATATCTCTTTCTCCCCTTCCCTCCCGTTCCTTCATTTCTTTTTTGCCTCCTTCCCCTCACAAATATTGTCATTTATTTATTTGTTTGTAATCTTATGTTTATTATTATTATTATTTTTATTATGTTCCCTCTTCAATTTAAGAAAAAGCTCATTCCAGCAGAAACGGGTCTGATGAGATGAGCTGTTTAAGCTCATTGAAATGAACTATAGTTTATAACTAATATGACGTGTTGAGTTTTGATTTATAAAATTCATATCGCTCTGGTTAATACCCATCGAGCTCTCTATATGGATTTACCTATTAATGACTAGCAGTATAGCCCGGCGTTGCTCGGGTGTAATGAAAGCTTTAAAACTAATCCATGGTCCTAGAGCTCAGACTCAGCCTAAAGAATATTTGCGTGATGTTTGGTGAGAATCGGATAAAAATTGTGGATTTTTATAAAGGACATACAGAGAGATAAACCGACACACACACAAACATCTTGCCTTATATATATATATATATATATATATATATATATATATATATATATAAAGTCTAATAAAAAATATAGAGACTGGCGCTATAAAAAGAAAACGACAACATATATCAATCCGGCAATTAATCTCCTTCAAAGTAGTCATCTTCTAAAGCCACGCGCTTTTACCAGCGTCGTTTCCATTAATAGAAGCGTTCCTGGAAAAGGCAGTGAGCAGCTACATCGTTGCATCCTGTTAGATTTCTTTGACGTCTTGAAATCTTATTCTTTTCAAGTGGGATGCGATTTTTGATGAAGAAAAATCACAAGCGACAATATATGGGGGATTTGGTGGTTGTTTTCTCTGTGTACAAGTACACACTGCTCGACTGAGAGATTAAACCCACAACCACTGTCACCAAATTCACAAATTAACGCTTTCACCTAGTAGGCAATGGTTTTATATTCTTCATTTGTTTGGGACTTTTGTTCAATGTCTTAGCGTTTCCAATGTTACTTCTCCATCACATTATAATATTTTGTTTCCCTTTGGAGTTTCTATCTATCTATCTATCTATCTATCTATCTATCTATCTATCTATCTATCTATCTATCTATCTATCTCAGTCTGTTCATTATCTATCTATCTATCTATCTATCTATCTATCTATCTATCTATCTATCTATCTATCTATCTATCTACATTTAAGCGTAACAAATACGTTTCAGGCTGATGGCAGGGTTTTGGTGAAATGCAATCTTTATTTGGCCCTGGACCCCAGTTGTCAACAAGGCAACATGCAGTTTTATGATGGTTCCATGATGGTATGGTTGGTGTTCACATGGTATGGTGACAATTGACTAGTGACTGCAATACTGTACTGCTTAATAACTATTTGTTTCTATTCACAGAATCCTTCTTAACAGTGAATTATTTCAACAGAATCATGCGTTATGTCATCGGTTGCCCAGAAATGGTTTGAAGAAATTTTGGTGACTTCCAGCAACTGACGCAATCACCATATTTGATGAAGTCTATTCATATACAAGATCTTACAAAATCAAATATGAGTCATTTGTGAACTGCTATTAAGATGGCTATTAAAATCGCTGAAAAGCACTTACAAAACTTTGTAGAATTTGATTGCATGTTGAGTTACTTCAATCTGCCAGACTAGAGGGTGTCCTATAAACTATGAGGCAACTATTCCACGACATTTAACACATCAGTGTATTTATTGTTAAAACTCCAAGTTCATGTTATCAGATACTGCTTAATGACTATGTGTATTTATTCATTGAAACAATCTTAATAAGAACACTGTTGTGAAGACGGAATTTAACAGGATATGACATTGGTTGCCCAAGTTGCCAAGAAGTTGTTTTAAACACTACTTTTCAGATGATACACTCTCCGACCTTCTTCAAATCTTTTGCATGCAGTAAGTTTTGAATTTTATTCACGGCTTACGACCATATCACATTGAAGCATCAGTTCTAATACCATCACCGAACATAAGCAATGTTGCGTCTGGTCAGTATTTAGATGGGTGGCAGCTTGGGAAGTTTAGGTGCGGGTGGAAAATAGCCCTAGTTAGCAACAGATTGTAGATCATTTTCGATATTAGCCGCCAATTTGAACTAATCGAACCGATATGACTTACCATCATGACAGGAGTAAATGTCATTTTTCTAATAGTATTCCCCAACATTCCAGCTGGATAATGCAACGTATCATCAGCTTTCTTGAAATGATTTAAGGAACATTCTCGTGATTTCTGACAAATATTGTGGCTACCACATTTGCTTGACCATGACGCAATTCGAGCATTTATAGGACGTTGTGGAGATATCTATTCGCTGCCAAGATGCTGGATTTACAAATAGCAGAGAGCTAGTGATAATATCGAGATGTCATGGCTAAAGATTTGACTAGAGTTTTTCCGAGGTCGAACAAGGTATGCTAGTGGGTGCCAAATGGGTGGGTCATATTTATTTCTGCAACTACGGGGACATTTCCTTTACAACGTTACGTGTATACTGGAAATTCATCTTTGGAGCCAATACCGTCCCTGGGGAATACAGCACTGGTCAATCACAAGTCCTTTATTCGGCGTTAGTTGAATGGCGTGTTTTGTTACCCCTAAATTTGAAAACTACTCGTAATTCTTAGTTGGCAACTTGTGTCTTTTACTCCATCTCAGTACTCTCCTGAAACGTTGAAGTTGTGCAGAACCCGGTGTGGTACAGTTGTAGCTCTGTTGTCGTGGGAAGCAGAAGCCAGGGAAGTATACATTTTCGGAAATTCTAGGTGATCAGCGCAGGGTTAATGATTATAACTCGAATTGTCTGCGATAACGGACGAGTAACAATCATCCAAATCACACCGAAATGCATGAGATATGAGATACTAGTCAGTTTCCTGTTCTTTTACTCCTGCGGTGCATGGAAGCAGAAGACTCATGTGGTTGACACTGTCGCTGAACCCACTACAATGTCTCATTTATCCCTGAAGGTTTCAAAACATGTGTTGTGGTCTAATAAGGCGCATTTCTAATTGTTTTAATGGAGAATATTCTCTCGCAAAGTTGTTCGAATACAGATATCATGGAGTTGATGATGCGTGACTCAGAAACTTTCCAGATCTCTTTCCATCTGTTGTCTAACTGATGTTGTTGTTGCACTTTGGTCTAGAGGGTCAATACACGATATAAGGCATATATTCCCTAACTTTAGGCACATCAATATAGGTATTTAAGCATTTACCATGATAACCCAACTGAGACAGAATGTTATACCAGGTCGAGTTTAACAAGTGGAACCGGATCGCGTACAAAAATTGCCCAGCTTCCGCAACAGTCGGTTGCGTCGACATCGGTTTGATTACCGATCCCCACTATCTAATGTATTGAGGTGCGTCTAGCCGCAAGCAACAGTTTTCCGAGACCAGATACCTCAGTACTTTTCTTTTCCTCAGCTGCGTGTATGTTGGTCACGTCAGTGTATTTTAAGTTTAATTTTGTGTCGCATATTTATTAGATAACTAGCAGTATAGCCCGGCGTTGCTCGGGTGTAATGAAAGCTTTAAAACTAATCTATGGTCCTGGAGCTCAGACTCTTTGGACGTTGGCACGAAAGACTAAAAATCAATAGTTGTTTCCAGTTAAAGCGAAACCGTAGACTGAAAGAAAAATGAATAGATGTAAGTCAAAATTTGATTTCCTGGTATCGATATCAAATAAGTTTTTTTCGTTGTAAACTGAATTGTGAAGGCTAAATAAGTCCCCTGAGTAAATGGTATCATGGCTGAGACTAAGAACTACAATAATACCTACTTAGAGCCAAACCCGAAGCACAAACTAAAATAAAAGGGCTGAAAAAAAAAAATACAGACATACAGGCAGATAAACAGACACACACACACAAACACCTTGAAACTTCTGACTATCGTTTCTTATGTCTTTGTCTATGAGTGTATCAAATTTGATTAAAATCGGACCACTCCTTCTATGACCTGATTTTTTCGATTATCGATTTTCGATATTTATCGGGGGTACCTCGACACAAAACCTAGCTAAGAACACTCGCAGACGCTTATAGTACAACTGTGTAAATTCTCAAGAAAATCGGTTCAGCCGTTTCAGAGTCTATAGGTAACGGACACACACAAACAAAGTTCCATTTATAAATAAGTTTAGATTAGATATAAGTATATAGTGAATTACATCGGTTAGTTGTCATTATCAATTTTATTTGGGAAGCATTAACCCGAGAACACTAACCATGGGTATATAATACCCAGCGCAAATTACGTCATTTTAATTACAATTTAATTACATTTTCAGTACCTGATTTTTTTACCTAAATAATATGTATTTCAGTTCTTATTAATGTTAACTCAACGAACAAATTTTGAAGTGCCTGCATGTAAAATATTGCGAATAAAGATTTATATTTAATATTTTTTTGATATTTTCAAAATCGGGTTTGATATACCCATGGTTAGCAGTGGTGTAACAATCTCTCATACTAAAATGTGAACATATATGCTATAATTAAATGTAATAGAATTTTATAACATTTGAAACAGTTCTTTTCTCTCTCATTTTTGTTCCTAAACAGCGTGTTTTAGTGCAAGGAATTGTGCCGAAGAGTCGTCCGTTTGGTTCCATGTTGTGACTTTTATCACGAAAGATACATCTCAAAAGAGTTGTCTGATAATCCCCGTTTTGTCTTCTTTTCAACACTGGATTTTAAGTTCACAAATGGCTGAAACACGCACTGCACATGCGCTGTCGACATTTGCACGCGTTTTTTTTTCTTTCTTTTATTAGAGCGTCACTATCAAGATCGAATATAAAATGAACAGAACACGTTCGAATCCGAGTCCTGCTTTGTGGCTGAGATAGTTGCCAGTTTCTCACCAGTCTCAGGGGACTAACTACAGATCAAGTTTTCGAAATTTGATTTTTATGCGTGACAAGTCTTTTCCATCTGAAAGACAGGAAAAAAACAATATTCCTGATTCTCTAGGTTTCTCATCTTATGTTTTAAATAGACAGTTTGGGGAAAATCCAACCGAGACATACGTCTTTCGACCACGCCCACTTTATCAAATACTCAGAAAACTTCTTTCCACCAATTAATTAAAGCAGTGAGCATTTCATTCAGGGACAAAAAAAAAAAAAAAAAAAATGAAAAAAATAAAAAATAAAACGGAATTATAATAAGATAAGTAAAAAAATTCAAATACATGGGAAGTGTTTTGACAGAGGATGGAAAGTGCGACATGGAGATCCAAAGATGCATTGGCATGGCCAAAGAGGCATTTCAGAAGCTAGCCAGAGTACTGAAAGACAGGAAAATCTCAGAAACAAAAAAACAAAAAAAGAAAAAAAAAGAGTGATTGATTGCTACGTGATATCTGACCTTCTGTATGGAAGTGAATGCTGAACGATCTCATCAAAGATGAAGGAGAGACTTGAGGCAGCAGAAATGTGGTTTCACAGAAGGATGCTGAGGATACCATGGACAGAGCACGTGTGCAACGATGAGGTGTTGGAAAGGATGCAAACGAGAAGAAAACTGATAATAAATATCAGGAAGAGACAAATGAGGTTCTTTGGACACGTAATGAGGAAGGAAGTCCTGGAGAACTTGATACTCACAGGTCGGATAAATGAAAGGAGCGATAGGGGAAAGCAGCGCGAGACGTACTTGTTAGGTCTGAGCAAATGGTTGACGGAGCGGGGCTTGGAAGGGATACCAAGAGAAAGATTACTGAGAGCGACAAGAGACAGAGCCAAGTTGAAGTCCATGATCGCCTACGTCCTGAAGGAACACGGCACATGAAGAAGACCTAGATATTATGCATTTTAATGTACTACTAGATTTTCTATAAGGTCTCAAAATTATAAAGATGAATTCGCTAGAAGTAATTGTAAGACAATTTTGATCTTTAAAAATGTAAATACAATGTCAGTAACAGCCACTGTCACCAAATTCACAAATCAACACTTTTACCCAGGAGGCAATGGTTTTATATTCTTTTATATTCATTGGTTTTATATTCTTATATTCTTATAATCTTTCATATTCTTATATTCTTTTATATTCAATGGTTTTATATTCTGGTATTCTTACATTCTTTTATATTCTTATATTCTTTTACATTTAATGGTTTTATATTCTTGTATTCTTGTATTCTTATATTATTTATATTCTTATTTTCTTTTATATTCAATGGTTTTATATTTGTGTATTATATTCTTTTATATTCTTATATTCTTTTATATTCAATGGTTTTATATTCTGGTATTCTTACATTCTTTTATATTCTTATATTCTTTTACATTTAATGGTTTTATATTCTTGTATTCTTATATTATTTATATTCTTATATTCTTTTATATTCAATGGTTTTATATTCTTCATTTTTTCTGTGGCTTTTGTTCAATATCTTAGCCGTTTCCAATGTTATTTCTCCATCACTTTATCTAAGTCTGTTCATATCTATCTATCTATCTATCTATCTATCTATCTATCTATCTATCTATCTATCTATTCATATTTGAGTTTTTCCTATCTATCTATCTATCTATCTATCTATCTATCTATCTATCTATCTATCTATATTTAAGAGTAACAAATAAGTTTCAGGCTTTTGGCAGGGTTTAGGTGAAATGCAGTCTTCATTAGGCCCAGAACCCCTCTTATCCCCTGTCTTTTAATTCCTGTCCCCTTATTGTTCTCTCTCCGTAATTATATTTTCTTCTTCTCATATTATTATAAGTCCTATGCTAAAAGTTTCTTCTCTCGCATGTGGAACACACTCCTGGCTTCTTGCTTTCCAGTCAACTTTGATCTTCATAAATCGTTATCTACTGTCTGCTTAATTATTGCTCTTTTGATATTCTCTCTTCTTAAAATGTTTTTACTCATACTCTGTAACACCTTGCGTCAAGTGTATTTATTCTTGGGCTCGGATAAGTCAAACTTTTTACACATGTCGCTTCCTTCCGTAATACGATGGACTCTAAAAGAAATTCCTTTAGTGGCTTTGATAGTCACGGATTACTTCATTACAAAAGCCTTAGACCAGACTAAGCCAAACCATTTGTACGAGGGTCACTCAATAAATAAGGTGAATTTTTCGGTATAAGGACTTCTAATACAGATAGAAGCTTACTTTTTTTTTTTTTAAATCTTTTTCCTTTACTTCTTTTTCAAAAGGATTTATTTTTCAGATTGGAAAAAAAAACTTTGTGAGTTTTGGAGATTAACAAAGATGGACGACCAAGAAGCATGCTCCAGGATTGAACAGAGGTCAGTTATCAAGTTTTTGGTTGCTGAAGGGTGCAAACCAGTTGAAATTCATAGGAGAATGTCAACTGTGTATAGTGCCACATGTTTCAACCCAAAATTGTCTACAAGTGGGTTAAATTGTTTAAAGAAGGACGGAGCAGTGTTTAGGATGAAGACAGGCCTGGGAGGCTTACAGAAGTGATGTCACCTGAGGTGATCGGAGCAGTCAATGACCTCATTCAGTCTGACGGAATGGTGACAGTAGATGACTTTGCAAGGACTTTGAGCCTATCTGTTGAACAAACGCAGGGGTCATCAGTCACATGGAGTCATCTTGCATCAAGACAACGCAAGGCCTCACTCACACAGCAGTCCAAACAGTGCAGACCATCAACGAGCTGGGCTGGGAACTGCTCCCTCATCCCTCTTACAGCCCAGACATTTCCCCTTCAGATTTTCACCTTTTTGGTCCCTTGAAAGCATTCACAAGAAGTACGAAGTTTGAAAGTGACGATGAAGTCAAAAGTGCTGTGAGCGATTGGCTGAGACATCAGTCCAAAGATTTTTACGCTGAGGGAATACGGAAATTTGTGTACAGATAGGAAGAGTTTGTGACACTGCTGGAGACTACGTTGAAAAATTAAAAAAAAGTAAGGTTCTATTTGTATTAGAAGTCCTTATACCGAAAAATTCACTTTATTTATTGAATGACCCTCGTAAATATCTGATTGGGCGCTGTACGTAGAACTGTGGTGAATAAGCATTTTTACTGACGTTTTCATATTGTAACAATTTCAATCCTATCTGCTTTTACTCGAATATAATGACATTTAATAGTCTAAGTATTATAGGGTTAAGGGAAATGATTAATTTCCCCAACACTATATTTTTAGGCAACACAAATGAATTACGAAACTTCCTTTTAAAAACAACAACAAAGAATGGTTTATTCGCTTAGTAGGCGTACAAGAGTGATAGTGTGTAAGTGTCCATTTGGTTCGCTGGTCAGTAGGCTGGCACTTGGTTTGCAGGAAGAGTGTGCGAAGCTAGCGGCAGCGTCTTCTTCAGCGAAAGGGTTCCAAGGGGAATCAGTGGCAGCGATGTGAGAGAGACGTCTGTTTCTCCTGCTGGCTCATGGCTCTCTGCCTTTTGTCCGTTCTACCAAAATGGACTAGGAAAATAGTTCTAGAGAGGAAGAAGGAATTAATGCGCTCTGCCAGTTGATTGGTTAGTGAGTGACCGAATCTCCCGTCGGGGGCACTGATTCGCGAAAGGAAATAGATCTGTGGCTGCTACAGTATTTACGCACACAAACATGCTCAGACACGCCTGGAACTGGACTATTTGTGAACATTTATGCTATAATATTATTATAATTATAATGATAAATATTATAATATTCAACTATTATCCCATATTAGCACGAATCTGTATCATACGCGAAAATTGGTTATGAAACGTTAAATTTACATGGCTGCGGATCACTTTTAAAAATCGAACATATCTGATGTTTCTGTGCGACTAATCTAAACATGGCGACGTATTATCCGTACGTTCAAACTAAACAATATTTGCAGATATATGAGTGAGAAGGGATGCTGCGTTCACCATTTTATCGAATAAACTGACTCTTCGGTTTTTTTTTAATGCGTTCTCTCCTTAATCTTTCTTCTGTTCTTTCTCTCCATAAACCATTTTATTGTATAGTAATTTTTACGCCTTTACATTCCTACCTGACTTTCATTGGAATTAAACAAAGAAAATTAAAGAACCACACCACCACCATTTTGTCACCCTCTGCGGCCATCCGCCAGGTTAAAAATGGACTTGTCTCTTTGGTTTAATTTTCTTTGTTGAATTCCACTTTGTTAATAATTTAAATATTCTATGCTCACTATATGTTAAATGTTCATTCTTTGATAATGGCTTATGTAAGCCAAAAGCTTAGACCCGATAAAAAAATCAACAATTACTGCGATTTTTTGTCGTCTTTTAACGATAGCACCATCAAGCTTATCAGACTATACGAAAGGATCCTACACAAAGTAAATAGACAAAACTTGTCTATATTATTCAACGAAACCTGTATTTATGAAAAAATGCTGCCAAAATACAATATATATATATATATATATATATATAAACGAGATTATAATAATACTCGTGTTGAAGGAAAGAATGGTTTTAAAAAAAGAAAGAGCTTAGTACATGAATGTCAGTCAAAAGTGTTCGTACCGAGAACAGCACGAAGCCAAAAGAAAAAACCCTGACACGAGTAATCATCTAACAGAAACCGCTCTATACAGAGGTAGAGCGAAATAAATAGATAACACCTAAACGGATCGTCAGGGAAAGCTGGCTAAATAGGAGACGAAAAAACGACATATAAGAAGGAAATTAAGACAACCCACGTGACCATGAAAGGAGGTACCAAACACAAGGAGGGAGAATTAA
The DNA here is from genome assembly GCA_037127315.1 of Ascarosepion bandense. Taxonomy (NCBI): domain Eukaryota; kingdom Metazoa; phylum Mollusca; class Cephalopoda; order Sepiida; family Sepiidae; genus Ascarosepion; species Ascarosepion bandense. Next base: position 5,932,789 of record JBBBDQ010000350.1, on the reverse strand, counting down.
CAACTTTATTACAGAAAAACTTTTTTTAAAAATTTTTATATAGAGGGGTGAAAGGCAAAGACAAAAACACAAAGGTCCTATCCCACGATAAAGGAACCTAATCTAACAGCCTTTCCTATGCCTACATTTATTCAATATATCCGTCTTGAAATTCAATAAATTATATATATATATATAGGTATACTTATAGATTAAAAGTGATTAATAGAGTGTTTACAGATATAGAGACTGTGCATGTAGAACTTAATACACACGCATGCACATAATATAAATTGATTAAATAATTTTTGTTTGCAGCTTTAAAATAAAATTTGTTATTGTTTCGTATTAATATGAGAACAAGGTATGCTAGAGTTTTGTTTGTTTCATGTTCCCGTGTTTCATGCATAGAAATGTAGTTTGGAGATTACCCAAGCCCACGTATTCCGGATGTGATATGTAAGAGAGATAAAACGCATGAAAAGATCTGACATTCCAAAATACACCCATATTAGTAGCTTTAACATACAAGAGTCAACCAAGGAAGTGATAGAAATCAAAAACAAGATCGATCAGTCGAAGGAAATGAGTTCAAAATAAAATATAATGATTAAAACAAATAATAGCGATTCTCTAAGCATAGCTTAGATGCGGTACAAGTTAGTAATGACGGGGAACTTTGAAAGGATCGAACTCAATACTTAGTTTTTTTTTTTTTTTATATAATCGTATCGCCTTAAGCAAGGCATTATACCACAACTGTTTTTTTTTAATCGTATCACCCCGAGCAAGGCGGTAACGCCATTGATGTGCAGGGGGCTACGTAATAGTGAAAAGATTGGAAAAGAGAAAGCCGGAAACCACATCCTAAACAGGGAACAAGTGATGAGCCTCTTAACTTGTTCAATAGACGTGGGTGGAGTGTGAACCGGGCGAGAGATAGCTCTATCTACTCCAATTGAAAAAAAAATAACAGAGTGAGAAGATTGGAAAAGAGAAAGCCGGAAACCACATCCTAAACAGGGAACAAGGGATAAGCCTCTAACCTGTTCAATAGATGGGTGGAGTGTGAACCGGGCGATAGATAGATCTATCTACTCCAATTGAAAAAAAATAACAGAGTGAGAAGATTGGAAAAGAGAAAGCCGGAAACCACATCCTAAACAGGGAACAAGGGATAAGACTCTTAATCTGTTCAATAGATGGGTGGAGTGTGAACCGGGCGATAGATAGATCTATCTACTCCAATTGAAAAAAAAAATAACAGAGTGAGAAGATTGGAAAAGAGAAAGCCGGAAACCACATCCTAAACAGGGAACAAGGGATAAGCCTCTTAACCTGTTCAATACACGTGGGTGGAGTGTGAACCGGGCGATAGATAGCTCTATCTACTCCAATTGAAAAAAAATAACAGAGTGAGAAGATTGGAAAAGAGAAAGCCGGAAACCACATCCTAAACAAGGAACAAGGGAGGAGCCTCTTAACCTGTTCAATAGACGTGGGTGGCGTGTGAACCGGTTGATAGATAGATCTATCTACTCTAATTGTGCAGGGGGTTACCTAGGAGGAAAGTTATGAGAAGAAGTGACAGAATAAAGGGGGTGTCAGGAAGCGGGTAGGAAAGGGATGAGAATACTGCAGAAATGAGATTATAGCATGAGAGAGAGGATGCAATTTATTGAGATGACTATTGACTTTACATTTATATTCTTGGAGATTGTAGCTGTCGGGGAAGCAAGTAAATGGAAGGGAATTCCACAGCGGGAAGTGCGAGTAAAGAAGCCTCTGGAGTAGAATTTGTGTTTGCATTTTATTGGTTTCACGGTAAAAGGGTGGGGCCTAGTTGCTAATCTTGTTTTAATTCATTTACCGAGACAAGTATACTAACCATTACCCTACACCGAAGTGTTCCGATGATTAAAAAATATATTCTATAAATAAAGTCACCCATAAATCTAAATTTTATCATTAGCAGATACTCAAAATCAAAAGAGTATTTGAAATTATTATGAAACCCAAGCTCTAGGGATTCCGAGAAACAAACTATTAAGATAATTTTAAATTTAAAATAATCTGTTGGAAAATATGAATTTTTTTTGTTTTGAATTAAAGGATTTTTTTTTAACTGAAAATCAAAGTTCTTATTTTACTTAAAAATAGTCTAATTACGATGGGTCTATTTCTTTAAGACTAAACCTAAGAACAGATGCTAAGTAATACGATCGATCTGGTACAAAGCCTAGAATCTTGCATTACAAGCCCTTGGGCTAAAGTTCCAAATAGAATTCGTGTTTCTTCAGAACTTCGTTGTCTTGAATAGAAAGACGCTTGGAAAAATAGCTTCTCCTGTTCAATTTGTTCCAATGCTTTGTGTTACGGACTTGAACCTAATGAATCTTTCTATCGATCTGAGTGATTAAAGAAAACCGCTTGATTTTCAACGGGAGTGTGACAGCGGGATAGGAAGAGGAGAGTAAAGTAGGAGTGAAGTTTTGCAAGAAAGAAATATTTTATCCTGGGGCTATTTCGAGAAGTGAAGCGTTTCAGAAGTCATCGTCACGTTTGTCTTGCCTTAAACAACCTAACCAAAAGGCACGTTTTCTCTTCTTCTTCTTCTTCTTCTTCTTCTGTTCCTATTGCCATGGAAACGTATGGTAAATGAAAATTGACGCCGTAACAAGAATGGAGAGAAAGAATAGAAAGGCCATCTATTGTTACTCTCTACTGGTTGACTGAAAAAAAGAACATATTGCTGGCAAGCACGGACACGCGTGTACATGTGTGTCTGGTGTATGCATCAAATTGTCTGATAGTTTCTATGTTTGGTCTAATAAATCGTTGCCTTCTACACTAACCGTTTATAAGTTGATGAGGTCCTGTCAAAAATCAAGTATGCACTTGTTAACGAGTTCAAATTTAATTGTAGGCGGCATTGTCGTGGTTCTTTGCTTGACTAAGCTGAGCAAAGTCTTATCTTCTATGTGTCTTCTCCCTTCAGGACGTAGGCAATCGTGGCTCTGAGCACACTTTCTCCTGTAAAACCACGCAAACACCTTTCTGTCATTCATCTACTCAGGCCCTTCAAATATGTTATCAGCTTCTTTCCTCTGTCTCATTTACCCTCCATCTGGCCTGTTAGTATCAGGTTCTCCAAGCCCTCCTTCCTTATTGCATGTCCCAGGAATTTTAGTTGTCTCTTCCTGATGCTCAATATTAATTTTCTTTTTGTTTCCAAAACCTTGTCATTGCTCACATGCTAGGTCCATGATACCCTCCGCATTCTATTGAACAGGTGAAGAGGCTCATCCCTTGTTCCATGCCGGCTTTCTCTTTTCCAATCTTTTTACTCTTAAGTAGCCCCCTGCGCATCAGTGGCGTTACCGCCTTGCTTGGCGTGATGTGATTAAAAAAAAAATTCTTCTGTAGAACCACATTTCAGCTATTTCAAGTTTTTTTTTATCTTTGATGATATTGTTCAATATTCACTGTCATATTGAAGAACTGACATCACATTGCAATCTAGTATTCTCTTCTTTGTTTCTAGTGAAATTGTCCTGTTTCTTAATACTTTACTCAGCTTCTGGAACCCCTCATTAGCCATACCAATTCGTCTTCGGATCTCTGTGTCGCACTTTTCGTCTTCTGTTAGAACACTTCCTAGGTATTTAACTTTTTGTAGCGGCCTGATTTTAGTATCCCCAACCTGTATTTGGCATTTTGGGCTGCTCTTTTTGCTGATGACCATGCATTCGGTTTTCTTGCAGTTTATTTGGAGTTCTTTTTTGTCACTCTCTTCAGCTATCTTCTGTAGGACGTCTTGTAGTCTCCTTTCCGTGTCTGCAGTCAGCACTGTATCGTCTGCCTACCGTATGTTATTCAAATTGTGGTTTCCGATGACAAATCCTGGCATAACATCGAGTGTCCCCAAAACAGTCTCGCTGTAAAAGTTAAACAGATCCGGTGAAAAGACGTATCCTTGTCTTACGCCCCTTTCTATCCTAGTATATCTGCTGACTTTGCTACCTGTCTGTATGCAGGCAGTTAATTACAGTTATGTCTTTCCCAAAGTAAACGTTTCTAACCCAAAGTTGTCAAAATAGCGCGTGCACTGCTCTGTGGTGTGCGCACTTTATATTCTTTTAGACTGTCATGACTTCCGGTTTTTCTTTTTTTGTACTTTTCTTTCTCCTTTCGTAGTTCATTTCCATTTTTATTTCTATTCTTTGTTTCCTTCGTTTTATTTCCTTTTTTCATTTTTGTTTTGGTTTCATTTGTTCTACTTTCTTTCCTTCCTTTCTTTATTTCCCTCTTTTCATTCGTTCTTAACTATTTTAATCTCTTTCTCTCCATTCTTTCCTTTCTTTCTCCCTTCATTTTTTCTTTTTTTTTTCTTTTTCTCTTTGGTTAAGTTTAATTCTTTCTTTTTCCTTTCGTTTCTTTACTTCTTCCGGTGCTTTCTTATTTTTTTTTTAAACTCTGTTCTTTCTTTCTTTCTTTCTTTCTTTCTTTCTTTCTTTCTTTCTTTCACCTGTGGTACATTAGTTTCTTTATTTCTTACCTCTTTTATTGTTTACCCATATATTTAATTAATTTCATTCGTTTCTCTGTTTCATTCTTCCTTTTTTCTTTCTTTTTTATTTTCAATCTTATACTTTCTTTTTTCGTGTATTTCACTTTTTTTTATTTGTATTTTTGCTGCATTAATCTTTTAATTTTTTCCTTCATAGATAGATAGATAGATAGATAGATAGATATGAATATACTGAGATAGATAGATAGATAGATAGATAGATAGATAGATAGATATGATATGAACAGACTGACATAGATAGATAGATAGCTAGCTAGCTAGCTAGCTAGCTAGCTAGCTAGCTAGATAGATAGATAGATATGAACAGACTGACATAGATAGATATGAAACTAATTAGATAGATAGATATGAAACTAATTGGATAGATAGATATGAAACTAATTAGATAGATATGAAACTAATTAGATAGATAGATATGAAAATAATTAGATAGATAGATAGATAGATAGATAGATAGATAGATAGATAGATAGATATGAAAATAATTAGATAGAGATGAAAATAACTAGATAGATAGATATGAAAAAAATTAGATAGATAGATAGATAGATAGATAGATAGATAGATATGAAAAGAAATAGATAGATCGATAGATAGATAGATAGATAGATAGATATGAAAATCATTAGATAGATAGATAGATAGATAGATAGATAGATAGATAGATAGATAGATATGAAAATAATTAAATAGATAGGTAGATAGATAGATATGAACAGACATATATAGATTTTTCATTCGTCGCCTTGCCAAACGCATTCCTGATATTCAAATACTCTTTCCTTCTACCCTCTTATCTAATTCGAGACGTGTTCATTGTTTTTCTCCTATCGACCTGTCATAAATTATCATTCTGCTCTTCCATACTTGTTTATTGTCGTTGGTTTTTCTTGAATGCTTCTCCCTTCTGAAAACCGACATATTGCAAACAAAAGAAATTATGAAACCCTAAAATGGAAAAGACAAAAGCAATATATTGCGAAGAAACATGTTTCTAGCTGGAATGAAGCAAGGAATGGCTGTTCTTAAAACCAATGATATATTTGCCACAAAATTATATTACTTTCCAATTAATCTCTTTCCTCTGCCTGTCTCGATCAATCCGGATGTATCAATTGTTAATATAGATTTTATGTTCTTTTTGTCTCTCATACTTTATATTAGTCTATCATTATCACAGTCGGTTTATCAATCTCGTTGTGATTACTTTTTTAATTTTAATATATTATTTAGTTTTTTAATTTAAGAAACTGTTTGGTGGTTGCCCCATATTGACCATTTTTCCCGGGGTAGAAAAGTTTCTCGCCTCAAGGACACACATTGGTTTTATCTTACATAAAATGAAATCAAATGCATATATAACGAAAAGTTTTTCAGGGCTCCAGTTAAAATTCATGAGATTTATTGCTAAATGAATGGTGTCAGTTAAATTCCTAATGTTAACATATCTGCAGAAGACTTGTAAGGTGTTAATTCCGTCAATGACGTTGCAACACAATCTTCCGAGTTTTGTTAATATACATATACGAAAGTTGGCGATATATATATATATATATATATATATATATATATATATATATATATATATAAACAAAGATTTGTACCCACAGAATAAATTAAGTACTTTAAATAAAATAGACGTCATCATAATTATCCCAACCCGAGGAACCTTTCGGCCAACACCCTTCAAGGGCTTTCATTGGCTTTATTACAAATGGTTAATGAAGCACAAATGAACACAAAGGATTACTTACAAAATTGGGGGAAAGATGCAATTCGTTTAAAAATAAAATATTAAAACGTAATATGTTTACACCTCCCTTACGTTTTCTTAACCAAATCCTACACAAGTTCATAGCTTTGATCTAACGTTTCGCTCTTTCAACTGAAGGAAGATTTAAAACGATTTCCAAACTTATGCTATCAACACTTCTATAAACTCTATAAACCCAAGAGAATTAGTCTGCATCGATCAGTCGTCATTAACCCATTTTATGGCCAATATATCAACGACTTTAAAAAAAAAATTCAGTTCCGCTCATTGTTCAGTTTAAACCGCTTTTCACCATTTTCGGAACAATTTTGGCAGCTCTCTTTTTGATTACGTTTTGTCTGGACATTCAGAATAAATATTTAATAGGTTTGAAAGCAAACCGGCCCGATGAATTTTTTATACTAATTTTCATATATTACAAGACTCAATAGATATTCCAGTCAGAGGGTTACTGATTAAATTGTGCGATATGAGCGTAATAGGAAAAAGTAGAAAGTGGATATTATGAGGATAAATTGCAATTGGATTTTGATTTGAAGAGGTTAAGACTTAAGTATTTGGATAAGCGTCTACACGGGAGTCAGAAGGCAGCGATACATGTCTAATATATTACCTTGAATAGCACAGGTAGATCGGGTCGTGGGTGAGGTCAACAAAGAACAAGGGTGATTGACAGATATATCTGGCTGTGGACGATGTCAAAGTGCAACGGAAAAAGCGACAACCAGATTGCTGCCATACCAGGTCGGATGCTCCTGCTATCCACCTGGGTGTCCTGGACAAGATCCAACGGCGAATCTGTAATGTGATAGATCCCGACTTGGTAGCTCGGATACAGTCACTTTCTCACCGGCGTAATGTGGCTTCCCTGTGTCTCATCTACAAATACTTTCACGGCTTCTGCTCCGATGAACTTAGCTCACTGGCACCCCCTATATATGAATTTAGTCGAGCAACAAGATTAGCAACTAGGTTTCACCCTTTTACTGTGAAACCAATAAATTGTAAAAGCAAATTATACTCTATCAGCTTCTTCTCTCGCACTTCCCGCCTGTGGAATTCCCTTCCATTTACTTGCTTTCTCGACGGCTATAATATTCAAGAATTTAAATGTGAAGTTAATAGTCATATCGTATCTCACTAACCTGCATCTTCTCTCTCTCATGTTCCTTTTTCCGACCACTCCACTCTCATCAGCATTCTCATCTTTCTCTTATCCACTTCCTGACACCCCCTATAACCTGTCACTCTTTCTCATAAGTTTCCTCCTATGTAACCCCCTGCAAAACAGTGGCATTAAAATGCTTTGCTTGGGGCGATATGATTAGTGTAGAATTTTTGGCTCAAGACAGAGAACATTCGTTGGTTTCCTACTCCCTACGGCCCCATTGTGAGCGTGATTCTCTCTGGTTGCCCTCCTTTTACACACAATTGTCAACGACAATAAACAGAAATATAAGATTATATTTTTATATATTAGTGTTACTCGTTGATTGTCTAGATTCAGCGGCTTAATATCCTACACATGGGAATAAACTGTCTGAGTGGGATATCCTTCTTACCAATAGAATATGTAGGGGACGAGGCTTAATCAACTCTGTGAACGTAGCAAGGGAGGCCTTGGCTATAAAGGTCGAATTTTGTAAGAGCTGTTTGAAAATTTGCCATGGAAGTAGCGATGGGCTTGTGACTTTGTGTCTGTGAGGAAAGAGACTGCAGACTGGAAAAAGAATCAACTTCAAAAGGCCGTGTAAATGATTTTGAATTCCCACAAGACTCGAAAGTGTCGATTAGGAAGCTTCAGCTCAAATAAGACAGTTCAGTTAGATTACAGGATAAAATGGTAGTAATTATTTGTTTTTCTGATCGTTCTGCTCTGAACGTTGCAGTTGTTGTTCCCTCGCTCGATGATAAATACTTCAGCAAAAAGGGCAGCCCAAAATGCCAATTACAGATGAGGGACTCTAAAATCAAGCAGGTACAGTAATTTAAATACCTAGGAAGTGTTCTAACAGAAGACGTAAAGTGAGACACAGATCCGAAGGCAAATTGGCATGTCGAAAGAAACATTCCAGAAGTCGAGTAAAGTATTAAGAAACAGGACAATTTCATTGAAACACAGGAGAGTACTGGATGTGATGTCGGTTCTTCAATATGGCAGTGAATGTTGGACAATAACATTGAAGATAAAAGAAAAACTTGAAGCAACTGAAATGTGGTTCTAAAGAAGTATATTGGATATAAAGTGGGGGATCAATTCCATATTACAATCAATATATAAACTGAACTGTCACTTTGTGGTCACAGCAGTTTCTATACATTTATATTCCTGAGATCCAAAAGCACAACGATGCATTCCAGAAGCTGAGTAGAGTATTAAGAAACAGGACAATTTCACTAGAAACAAAGAAGAGAATACTAGATTGCTATGTGATATCGGTTCTTCAATATGGCAGTGAATGTTGGAAAATATCTTTGAAGATGAAGGAAAAACTTGAAGCAGCTGAAATGTGGTTCTACAGAAAGATGCTGCGGATATCATGGACCAATATTATGGACCGAGCATGTAAGCAATGACGAGGTTTTGAAAAGGAAATTAATACTGAGCATCAGAAAGAGACAACTAAAGTTCCTGGAACATGCAATAAGGAAGGAGGGCTTGGAGAACCTGATACTAACAGGCCAGATAGAGGGAAAAAGAGACAGAGGAAAGAAGCGGATAACATATTTGAAGGACCTGATCAGGTGGATGACGGAACGAGGATTACATGGTGCAACAGGAGAAAGCATACTAGGAGCCACCAGGGACAGAGAGATGTAGAAAGCCATGATCGCGTACGCCCTAAAAGTACATGGTACATAAATAGGAAAAGAAAACCTCTTTAGCAAACGCTCCCGATAGATAAACCTGATAAAGGTATTAACCTTCTGCGTGCAAACAACGTATTTTAATTAGGTACTAACATACGGACAGAAATGTGTTTTAGCTATGGGGTCACCATTATTTCTATTAACGATTAGTATATATGTATATATACGGATGTGCGTTGTGGTGCAGTGGATATCGGCTCGGAACGCGAAATCGGGAAGCCGAGTTCGTATTCCACTTGAATTCCTGCATTCACTTACGCGCAAATACCCTTGGGAAAGGTATTAATTCGTCTCTTCCCTCCAGTTATGGGTTAAATAACAGGACAGATCGGGTTCTATAGCCTTGGCTGGCAACCAGTCTACCACAGAATGCAATGGCAACCTACTGCGGAATAACCTTCTGCACAGTCAGTCATGTCTTTTTCGAGACATGATCGCCCAAGCGTGTATCACGTATGGTTAATAACTGACTGAATATAATAAATGAAAACAGGATTAAAGCTTCTAGTTACTAGGCACTCACACAGAACGGAAAGAGACAGGTTTGATCAGATGACTAATGAGAAAAATGCCCCGGTGGATTTCAGGAAAGTCAGAGAAACGTTTCATGTCTCCTCGACCAATAGAAAGAGGCACTTACACATGAAAGGAGGAGACGAAGTTAATCAAGTGATCAAAAAAAAAAAAAAGAATCTTTTATTGGTAATTTGAAAATGCTAAGTGTACCCAAAGTGCATTACAACCTTCTCCACTAAATGCAAGACCCAATATAAGATAAAGTAGATGGGTTTTCAGACAGTACAGTTGAGTACCGTAGAGTTCAACCGGTACGGAGCGAGTTAAATCGTGTTGTCACGTGATTGACTGCCTTAGAAGAACCTCTAGCTTTAGCTTGGTGCCAGACCTACTAACTTAGATAAACTGTTACACCCTGTAGAAGATGTGGGTCGGAATTATAATTGTCTGCATGCAAGAGTGATGAACTTTAAACAGACACTATACCGAACAGAACATATGTATATAAATTAATTATTGTTAATTTTACAAATATTTCCATTTCTTATTGCGGCTCCTAGCTCTTTCTGTATCATCGATGCAGTGGATTTTCGGTGACTCTTAACCCCAACCGGCTTTGTGATCAATCAAGCACAACGAGGGCAGAGGCCGGTTTGGAAAGAAGTGATCGACTATCGATCATCCGCAGAGGTTTTGGGCGTTGACACGAAGGACAGGTGAAAGGTACACATTATATCGCCCAGTGTTGTTCGGTATTATTATTGACATGTGCACTGAAAGAATCAGTGCACATTTGAAGTACAGTAGACCTAGCATTCGTCAAAGAGCTATTAGAGATGCTCGGCAACCTTGACACATTTGGAAAATAAATTATCGTGATCAACCTGTATTGGCAACAAACTGCCTGCATATGGACAGGAAATGAGTTAAGCAGATAGACAAAGAGAGAAAAGGGTTTAAGACAAAGATGTGTTTTCTCCCCAGATCTATTCAACCTATACAGCAAGACAATTCTGAGACTTCTAGAAGTTCTGCCAGGATTTGTTATTGGCGGCCACAATCTGAACAATATAAGATACTCAGATGATACAGTGCTGAGAGAAACACAGAAATGAAACTATAAAACCTCATACAGGAAGTAGTTAAAGAAAAGTAAAAGAAAAGACTACATATAAAATACAAGAAAATGCATGATAATCAGTAAAAAGAAGAGCCTAAAATGCCAACTACAACTCGAGAATGCTAAAGTCAAGCAGGTACAAAAAGTGTTCCAACAGAGGACGGAAAGTGCCACACAGATTTTTTTTAATCGTTTCACCCCAAGCAAGGCATTCTACTGCCACTGTTATGCAGGGAGTTACATAGAAGAAAGTGATGAGAAAGAGGGGTTAATTATAGGAAATGTCAGGAAGAGGATAATAGACGGGTGAGAATAGCCAGAATGGGGGTGGAGTAGATGGAAAAAAGAGATAAAGAGAATGGATGCGAGTTAGTGAGATAGGAGATGTCTATTGACCTTACATTTAAATTCCTGGAGATTTCAGCTGTCGGGGAAGCAAGTATATTGAAGAGAATTCCACAGGCGGGAAGTGCGAGAAAAGAAGCTGTTAGAGCAGAAAATGTGGTTACATTTTATCGGTTTCACTGTAAAAGGGTAGGGCTTAGTTGCTAATCGAGTAGCTCGTGTAAATTTATACCTAGGGGCACCAGTGAGCTAAGTTCATTGGAGCATAAGCTGTGAAAGTATTTGTAGAAGAGGCACAAACAGCCACGTCACGCTGGTGAGAGAGCGACTGCAGCCGGGCTGCCAAGTTGGTATCGATCACATGACAGATTCTCCGTTGGATTTTGTCTCGAACCCCGAGTTGAATAGCAGGGGCACCCGACCAGATGTGGCAGCAGTATTCAATACACGGGCGGATGGTAGATTTATATATGTGCAGGATGGATTCAAACGGGAAAACCTTCCTGGCCCTGCACAGGGAACCGACCATCTTAGCAGCGTATCCGAAGGAGTCTTGGCATGGCCAAGGATGTATAGCGGAGTAGAGTATTAAGAGACAGAAACATTTCGCTGGAAACAAAGACGAGAATAGTGGTTTGTTATGTGATATTTGTCCTTCAATATGATAGCGAATGCTGCACAATCTCATCAAAGATAAAGGAAAGAATTGAAGCAACAGAAATGCGGTTCTACAGAAGGATGCTGAGGATACCATGGATAGAACATGTGAACAACAACAACAAGGTTTTGAAGCGTAAGGACACGAAAAGGAAACCGGTACTTAGCATCAGGAAAAGACAGGTGAAGTTTCTGGGTCATGTAATGAGGAAAGAGGACTTGAAGAATCTGATGCCCTCGAGGCGGATAAAGGGAAGACAAAACAAGGGAAAGCAACGCCTGACATATTTGAGAGACTTGAGCAGATGGATAGCGGAGCGGAGGTTGAATGGGTTAACTGAAGGGGTGTTTATAACTACAAGAGATAGGGAGATGTGGAAGGCCATTATCACCTACGTCCTGAAGGGACACGGCGATAGAAAAATACTTAGAATAAGGATGAGTATAGTGTGAAACATTGAAATGATTCATGCTCTAAGTGAGGCTACAAATATATTTGGTTATGAAAGACAAATTTTGCTTTTATTCGTAAGATAATGATAGCAAAAGACGGCAATCATAGCGTATTGAGCGAAACAAATGACGAACATTGGTGGATCAAACAAACATACTCTGGAGTTCGTTCACATCGTACGCAAGCAAGAGGAAAGGGGTCACCAAAAAGCGTATGTTTGCGTACAAGGAAGAGTGGGGCTTCGAGGTCAAGTACGAGGGTCATTCAATAAATAAGGTGAATATTTTGGTAAAAGGACTTCTAATACAGATAGAAGCTTACTTTTTAAAATATTTTTTTCCTTTACTTCTTTTTCAAAGGGATTTAATTTTTTTGCAGATTGAAAAAAAAACTTTGAGCGTTTGGGAGATTAACAAAGATAATCGACCAAGAAGCATGCTCCAGAATTGAACAGAGGTCAGTTATCAAGTTTTTGGTCGCTGAAGAATACACTCCATTTGAAATTCATAGGAGAATGTCAACTGTGTATGGTGCCACATATTCCAGCCAAAAAATGTCTACAAGTGAGCTAAATTGTTTAAAGAAGTTTGAAAGTGACGATGAAGTCAAAAGTGCTGTGAGCGATTGGCTGAGACATCAGTCCAAAGATTTTTACGCTGAGGGAATACGTAAAATTGTGCACAGATGGGAAAAGTGTGTGACACTGCTGGGAGATGACGTTGAAATGAAACAGTAAGCTTCTATCTGTATTAGAAGTCCTTATACCGAAAAATTCACCTTATTCACGTACGTACGTACGTACGCGTGAAAAAATATTACGCTGATTCTTAAAAGTTTGATAAGCGAAAAAACTTTACTTGCAGAAGAAAATAACGTCTTTGTTTCAAGCTTAGTATAATTATATTTGCTTGTCGACGCTGTTCGAACTTTCTTGTTTTGAAATGAACCAAAACAAGTCAGGGGACAGCGTATAATTTTAGGTGTGAACTCCAGAAAAAGAAGTAAAGACGTCGTACAGTTTGAAAGAAAATTTTGTTGCAAAATAGACAGACTTCGCCCATAGGCACTCAAATAAAGGGTATTAAGTTTTCAAGAGACAATAGAATAAAACAATACAGTCTGTTTCGCATCAGAATTTTCGATGGTCTATTTTACTTTGTTGGTTGAAGAAGGCGGACAATTATTTGAAATGAATTAACACGTTCAGTACGAAAATTTTTTGCAAAACAACATTGACGCCTATTCCTCGTTAAAAGGAACGTAGAACAATATTCTAAAGCACAAGAGCCTTGGAACAAACTAAGAGACTGTAGAGAAAAATTGAATGACGAATTGTTTTGGTTAAAAGCAAGGGCTTTTCAAGTCAAGAGCCAAATACATAAACTTCTTTTTCAAATTTTCTAAAATAGAGGGAGATGAACAATAAAAAAATATGTACACATGGCGGAGGGGATTCATTTAAAAGTACGCATGCATACAAGGGGGAGGGGTCAAAATATTCGCAATTTCTGAGTACGTACTTTGTGAACTCTCTGTAGTGCATCTTCAATTCACTGGAGATTACCTTTTTAGTTCGGAAATGTACGTATTTAGGAAATGTCTTCATTGTGATACACGCTTTGGGCGATCATGTCTCGAAAGAGACATGACTGATTGGACAGAAGATTATCCCGCAGAAGGTTGCCATTGCTTTCTGTGGTAGACTGGTTGACAGCCAAGGCTATAGAACCCAATCTGTCCTGTTATTTAACCCATAACTGGAAGGAAGAGACAGTTAATACCGTTCCCAAGGGTATTTGTGATAATAACATAAACATTTTGGCGATAAAACTCTGTTTTAATTAAGTTTGGGGCCTTTTTTTTCTTCATATTGTGCTGTTTTTCAGCGAATTAGTTGATGTACCTGCTATTAATAGAGCCCCACCAACGTTATTCTAATCAATCATCGCCAATATACGACATTCATTTAAATTGTTAGCTTAGGGTTTTTGATCCTTAAATGGTGGCTTAGTGCTGTGCCCTTATACTACACTAAGTTGTGCTTATATTTACATATATTTAGTTAACTTGTGGTGAGTACGAAATAAAAATAACTCTTTTTTTCTTCACACCTTGAAAATTCGCGAGCCACTGTGAAAATCTATTTTTTGAACAATAGAAAAAAGTAGGCACCTTCACGCAATTGCCGAAAAACAAAAACACAAAACAAAAACAGCATAACATGATGTTAAAAAGACTCAAACTTAAAAACAAAGTTTTATCATCAAATTGTTTTTTGAAGAGGTAAGATCAAATTTTGCTGTTATTTTTTAGTTTTTTTTAAATCCTTTCTAACACTTTCGAAATTTCAGTTAAAATTTATTTTTTCGTTTTCCGTCAGATATTCACGCCCTGTTTACATAACGTTACTTCTAAGAAAAAAATTAATATTACTCAAGTTGTTTTCCGTCAGATAATCACGCCCTGTTTACGTAACGTTACTTCTAAGAAAAAAAGTAATATTACTCAAGTTGTTTATTCACAAATAAATGAAATTATTTATGCAATTATTATTTTTAGAAAATCTTAGTAAAAATTTATTTTTACATTTGTTACCCGTCTCTAATTAATTGCATAAAACTTAAAGAAATACATTATCTATACTAATTTTTTATTTATTAGTTAAATGCAAGACTCATTGCGGAATGTTAATCATGTAATGTTTTTACGAAACCATTTTTATGAAAATCTGCTCCGAATAATCAAATAGAGAATGCATTAAAATTACGCCATTTTAATTTAAATAAACTTTTAATTGATTTTATTGATAATATAATTTAAGGATATCATATTCTGAAGAAGAAAAATATTCGATGAATAATGCATTTTCATAAGAATTGTTTTCATTTTTTTCTTTGGTAATTAAAGTTTCAAACATTTTTTAAATTTCTTCCAGTTACTCAGTTTCTTCGGTTATTAATTTATTAAATAAAGACTTTATTTACAAATCGAAAATGGAAAGCTTAATACAAATCATTTAGAATTAAGATTTTTAAAATAATTTAATTTTTTTTATTTATGTTAAAGTGCACATCTTCTTTTACCACAGAACCTTATAAGAGATTTATCATTAAAAGGTAACATGTTTCAAGGGTTGTTCCCCTTGCGAAATGTTAAATTGGATCATGTCAATTTTTGGTCACCATACTTCAAGATGTGTGAGATGATTTACGACAGAGAGTTGCCATCGTCTACTTGAAGGTCAACGAGTGGTACCTTTCTGATAAAAAATATTTGTATTCTAAATTTTATGCTTTAAAGAAGTAATATTTGCTTTAAATGAAATTAATTTAACTTCAAATTTGCTAATTGTCTAAAAGTAACGTGTGAGAGATGTATATTTTCTTTTTGCAAGATTTTGAAAATCGAGAATTAACTTTTGTATACAAATGTGTCGATCGCTTCAAAAAAAAAAAAAAAATTCCCGAAAAAATTTAAAATAAAAAAAACATCTTAAAATTTTAGATTCCAATGAATATAATTTCTGTTTAGAATGCACCTGAAAATAGTAAATTTAATCTTATAGCTTTCAATTAAGATAAAATAGAGGTTCAAGAAAATGTTTTTATTTTTTTTAAATTCAGTTAAAAACATAGGTATCGAAAATGTGAGGAGGTACCTAAGAAAAAGGATTGCCTCCGTGCTGAGGAAAAACCAATGCAAATTATTCGAGATCGTGTAAAATATTTTTTAATAGCAAATGAAAAGAGGGCGAGATACACAATAGAACAATTTGAACTTTTAATGACCTGTGCCATATTTCTTTCAAAAATGACTTTGCGTTCAGAGTTGACCACGTGATCGAGTTGGTTACATATTTCACATTTTTCAGTCGGTCAGTCAGAGAGATACGACAAGGAAGCGAAGAAAGTCAAACAAGTCACGATATAGCAGTAAAGAGTCAAAACGTTCCCAAGATACATTCGCACTCTTTCCTTTTCACCTAATTGTCGTAAGCACAATGAAAGAAAAAAAAAACAAACAAAAAAAAAAAAAACTCGTCACAGAATCCATCACACTCAACTTCGTAGCCTGATGTTAATATTTTAACATTAATACAGCTAATGAAACACAATCTCTTCAATGTCTCCAAACATTTACATCTCAATACCAACACATCAAGCAAGACGAGATACCAGAACATTTATGAAATGTCATGGCTATTACTGCTTGGTTGATTCTTTCGCCTAAACATCCAAAACTTGTTGAATGGCTTTCGCCGCTGAAATAAATAGGCAAAGAGAAAAGAGACTAGAGGGACAGTTTGGACACTGATTTTATTTTTGGTTCCAACGAACTCTTGTTAGGGAAATTCCTTCCTGAAAAGTTTGGCACGTTTTTACCATCCAAAGTCCAACAGAGAAAAAGATAGAGTTTATTTTTGGCACCAGGAGGCCTCTTTTTTTGCGCATGCGTCAATTGTCTTTCCTGTCAGAGGATTCCTGGGAGATTTTTATGTTTATTTTCTTTCGTACTTTTATTTTATTTTGTATTTTTATTTTATTTCGTAGTTTTTAATTTATTTTGTATTTTTATTTTATTTAGTGTTTTTGAATTTTATTTCTTATTTTTATTTAATCCCTACAACACATCCCTACCCAATGTAGCGGAGCTACAGTAAGGATGAATTGAAGGCAAAGTTAGTCTTTTATAAGGTGCATGTGTGTATGTTACTCTTTTCAATGTACATATAATTTTGTTTATGTGTGTATTTTTATGTGTAGTAAAAAAGGTCATTGTTTCTTGCAAACCGCACACGTCTACCCGTGCGTGTCACGATTGGTTCCTTTGGTGAGTCTTGCTGCGTTTCAGGTATTGGTGATGATGTTTTTTCTGTTAGGCTGTGTTTTTTGTTTTCATTCGTTTTCTGGGCATGGGCGATTATTGCTTGTTTCAATCACTCAATTGAAACCGTTTGCTCATCACCAACCAATGTCGCTATGATAAAATATCTTTCTTCTTGTTTTATTACTTTGTATGGCCCTGAATATGGGGCTTCCAGAGGTTTCCTAATCCTGTCGGTTCGCAGCCATACATGTGTTGCTGATTTTAGTTCTTTAGGTATAAAGGATTTTTGAGTTGTATGTAGCTATCCTTCTGAAAGGAGGGTTATATCCAACCCTTGCATCTCTTTGGCAATTTTTTTTATGTCATGTTTTGTCAGGTCGGGGTATTCCTGGTCGATTATTGGTCTTAGAAGTAATAACTAGGTTCCTGTGACAGCAGTGGCCGAGGAGAAACCTTGCTTATTAGGCATATTCCTAATACCAAGTAATATAATTGGCAATGCATCCATCCAGCTCTGCTTTCTTGTCATGATTGCTGTTTTAAGAGTAGGGTGCAATCTTTCGATTATTCCATTGGTTTGAGGGTGGTAAGCCGTTGTACGGAGCTTGTGAAAACCTATTATAGCAGACAGGTCCTTAAACAGTTCACTTTCAAATTGACTTCCCCTATCTGTGACGACATGTAATGGAACTCCAAATCCATGTATGCAGGAATGCCAATGCTATGGTGGTAGCGGAGGTGTCTTGTACAGGTGTAGCTTCTACCCATCTGGTTGCTCTATTAATGCACGTAAGTACATATCTAGCTGGAGATGTGTATACCCCGTCATAGGTTGTGGTCGGTAACAAGGGACCAATGATGTCTATATGCACGGTTTCAAACCTTTCTGATGGTAGAGAGAAAGGTGTGGTTTCTGTTCTAGTGTGTCTAGAAATCTTATACTGTTGGCATCGTAGACAGCTTTTGACCCAAGATCGTATGTTTTTCTTCATTTCTGGCCAGAAGTACCTAGCTTTAATTAGCTTTGTTGTTGGTGTAGGTTCTGGGTGGGAGATGTCATGGAACATATCGAAGATTCTCCTACGAAGTGGTTCAGGTATGTACGGTCTGGGAGTAGATGTTGATAGGTCGCACCAAACGGATGACCCTTGCATCTCAAAGGCTTTAAGTCGGCTCCTGTATGTGTCGATTTCCTCATCCTCTCTTTGTGATTCACTGATAGCTGGTAAGTCACAGGGTTCTACAGTCACCGAAAATGTGAGTCGAGATAGACAATCAGCAATGATATTTTCATCTCCTCTTATATACTGTACATCTGTGACATACTCTGTGATAATTGATAAATATCTTTGTTGCTTGTCCGATTTCATCGGTGTTTTCTTTTTGAAAGCCAGGGAAAGTGGTTTGTGGTCTGAAAACAAGGTGACATTTCTGCCTTCAATTTGTGGTTTGAAGTGAAAAACCGCCTGATATGCTGCTAAAAGTTTCCTGTCAAAGGTGGAATATTTCCTCTGGTTTTCAGACAGTTTTCTTGAATAAAACACAATGGGGTCTGGATCACCATTTATTATCTGATCTAACACTGCACCCACTGCATGGTTGGCGCTATCCGTGACTAGATGGTATTGCGTGGCATCCGGATCAGGGTGCGTCAAAGCAGATACTTTGGTAAGAATGTCTTTTATTGCCACAAATGATTCATTTTCAGTAGGGCTTAGTTTTAATACTTTTTCCGCTGGATTGTGTTTGATGGTTTCAGTTAGTGGCAGTAACACATCGGAGGCTTGAGAGATTAATTTCCTGTAAAAATTTACCATTCCCAGGAATACACGCAAAGATTTGGAGTCTGTGGGTTCTGGAAAATGTTTGATGTCTTCGACTTTCTGGGTTGTTGGCTTTAATTCTTTCATGCTTACATTATAGCCCAAGAAGTCAATAGAGTTTTTGTAGAACTGACATTTTCGAACAGAGATTTGAAGATTGTTTCCTTCGAGAATCGAAAGGACTTTCTTAAGATCTTTGTGGTGTTGTTCCTTAGATTAGGAGAAAACGAGTATATCGTCGATATATGTAAAAACACAATCTACACCCATAAATATGTTGTCCATCAATTTCTGGAATGTAGAGCTGCTGTTTCGTAGACCAAATGGCATGAATAGGTATTCAAAGAGACCAAGCAGATTTTTCTATGTCTGCCTTATTCATGAGAATCTGTTGATAGGCCTGTAGGAGATCAATTTTTGAAAATACAGTCTTCTTGAAGAGTTTAGATCCGAGGCTGTTATTATTTGGTATCGGATATCTGTCTGGTTTTGTCAACTAGATCAAATGTCTAAAATCACCACATACTCGCCATTTTCCTGGGGTTGACTTGGGAACCAGATGTAATAGCGGGGGGGGGGGGGACTTTGACGGTTGAATAATTCCAGCTTGTAAGAGTGCCGCAAACTCCTGTTTAGCTGATTTACATTTTTCTTTTAACAGTTGTCGGACTTTGGCATAAGTAGGAGCGCTATCTCCAGGGTCTATGACGTGTGTTACTTTCGTGCTAGACACTGAAGGCTATCCTGTACGTGGATTGGTTAGTTTTGGAAATTCTCGGAGGAGGGACTGCACTTCTTCTGGTAGGTTGCTGTGGTTATTCACAGTTATACACTGAATCTGTGCAGTGACTCGTCCTCCTCGTGTATATCCGTGGGTTTTCTCATCAATGAGCCTACCCTTTTTGCAGTCTAAGTTTAATCTATAGTGGCACAGAAAAATGTGTATGAACGGCGTAGGCCCGGAATCCAAATATCAACTACTGCTTCACCAAAGCATTTAATATTATTCCCGTTTGCTGCTGATAGTGTTACAGGTGTAGGGTTTAAGTTTAGACCGAGTGTCATTCTCTGTGGTAAAATTGTTATAGAAGCACCTGTGTCTATCACAAAATTGATCTTATTTGTGTCAATTTTGGTAGCAACCTCAAATAGTTGCGAGTTGCCGGTTGCTGATGCAGTTCGCACTATCAGTTTTTCGAGGCTTGGGTGGTAGGGTTTCTGGCAGGTGAAGATGGCCTCAAAGTGGGCATTATATGACAGCCGGACTTGTTTGGCCACCTGTACGGTTTGCACGTTTTAGACTTTTCTGCATAATAAAAATGTCCACGACATACTCAAGGCTTCTGGTTCTAATAAAATGGTCCGGTGCTATAAGTCGTTCTAGGAGTGGCGCCGGTGGAGACAGTAGATCTGGAGTGCCTGTTTGCATGCGGCATAGTGGCGGCTTTTATCATCCTGGGTTTTAAAAATGGTGTTATTTCGTCAGTCAATGTGCCCAGTTCCATAAGGGAGGCATTTTTTATTGCTGCTATTACGGGTGTTATTTCCGTGGGTAGTGCCTGAATGAATTCTGAATGATATCAATTCTGGAGGTAGGACAGACAATATATGGTAAAACCTGGTTTCTTCACTTGTTATGTGCCGCAATTCAAATTGTGCCTCACAAATTGCAAACCAACCATTTGCTGCCGTGTGCATAAAGACTGGGATTTTGACTGAAATAGCTGACGCGCTCTCCTCCATTTTAGTGACTTACGATAAGGCAACAAGAGGGAGGAAAGAAAAAGGCAAGACGATAAAGCAAATCTCTGCTGGACGGAACGTGTTTGTGTTAATAATGTTTTCATTTTTTATTTTTGTGGTGTGTGTGTGAATGCGATAAAAGGATGAAAGTAAAAGCCGTTACTCACGTCTTTTTTTTAGTTTTACTCAGCACGTGTATGGTTACAGTAGTCAACTGGAACTGTTGTGGAAGTGGAGGGATGGTAAGCCAATGATTGATAGTGGGGGAAGCAGTCACACGGGGTTACTCATTGTTGGAAAGTCGTCAACAATTTTTTTTTTAGTGAAAGAAACTTTGCTTGTTCATATCACCTCACGTACTTATGACTATTAAAATTGTGGGGAAGAAATGAATTTCTCTCCCCCACTTTTTGGTTTCAGAAAACGTGAGTGTAGATGTCACGTCGTGGTCACCATTATGGAATCTTATGGCTATTACTGCTGGGTTGATTCTTTCGCCTAAACATCTAAAACTTGTTGAATGGCTTTCGCCATTGAAATAAATAGGCAAAGAGAAAAGGAAAAATACAGAGACATTAGAGGGACAGTTTGGACACTGATTTTATTTTTGGTTTCAACGACCTCTTCTTGGGGAAATTCCTTCCCGGACAGTTTGGCACATCTTTACCATCCAAAGTCCAACAGAGAAAAAGATAGAGTTTATTTTTGGTGCCAGAAGGCCTCTCTGTTCGCGCATGCGTCAGTTGTCTTTCCTGTCAGTGGACTCCTGGGAGATTTTTATGTTTATTTTATTTCGTACTTTTATTTTATTTTGTATTTTTATTTTATTTTGTAGTTTTTATTTTATTTTGTATTTTTATTTTATTTCGTGTTTTTATTTAATCCCTACACATTTCATAAATACAGTCAAAGAGTGACAACTATTCTGAACTAGATTGTAAATTGAACGAACTTTGACCAAAAACTTATCAACAATACAAACTGTTTAATTTTTGTACAAATCACATTTTGCTAAAACAAACGAACTCTTAATTCTTTAAACGTTTTACTACACTTTTTCTTAGAACATTTTCACAGTTCAATTATTTTATACATACAAATTGATGTTATGCAGTTCGATAAAAAAATTTGCATTTATTTATGCAAACGAAACAGTTATATCTCTTAACCTTCTAATCTGGAGTAAATTGTGGGTACTTCGATTGCATTCAGCACAAAGCCAATTTAGTAAACATGAACAAGATCTCTTAATTATTCTCCTTGGTTATAATTTTTTCTTTCATTTTTGATGATCGGACTATGCCTAGTTATCGAGTAGTGTGAATAGGATTCCATTATTGATTTCTAGCTTGCCGTGTCAAAAGAATATTTTTGAATCGGCCGCTCACCTTTATAAAATGTCCTTGAGCGATGTTTGGGTTGGGACAAACCTGCAAAACCTTCGGTTCTTCTCTGAAATGAAAATCAAATCAATAATATTTCGTGTTTTGTTTTCAGTGCATCGATAAGGGTTTCTTTTTTTTTTTTAAAGTTTTAATTGGTTTCCCGAGTCTTTAATTTCATTCTTTTTCCCCTGGAGGTTTCGCAGTGTTCCATGCATGCTGACGGCTTCCTTCATGGATAAGAGTAAGATTTCGTTCCTATTTTCCAATCGAAAATCAATTAATTTATTTTTGATGGCTGAATATCAAATTAAGTTGGGTCAAATTAATTCGAAGTTCGTTTGTTTTCAAAGATTTTTTTTATTTTTCAAAGGTTTTATGAAAGCAGCCAAAGAAATTCTTGGGTCATAAAAAAACAAAACAAAAAACAAACAAACAAAAAGACCAGAGTATAAGAGAATAATGGGTGCCCCCGCCTTGCGATCTTATGATGAACTAATCTAATCTAAATAAATATCATTATCAGTGGAATGATTTCAATCCTCATTTGGGGATATTCATTGGAAGGTTTATAACAGGCGTATTACACATTATTACAGGAAATACTCTGGTTCTCATTGTGTGTTGTTCCTTCGTGCTGGATTAATATATATCGCCGACTGATGTTAATTCGGTCGGGTTTCAATCTTGGCTAGAAGCAATCGGATGTCTGACTGTACTCATGAGCAGTGATACAGCGAAACAGACCTGTCTGCGGATGACTATTTACGCTATTATACCCCGATTGAGCACTATGAAGGAATGGTAGACCTTATAAAAACAGTAACTACTCACGCATCAACGCACCGTTCATTCAGTAATGAATTTGAACACGCTCGGTTACTGGCGTGCGTTTACATTGTATATAACACGCTAAAGTCCGCATTCCTCTACCGAACGCCCATAGCTCAGAGGTAGAATCGAAGACTGATGTTAATTCGGTCTGAAAGTAATGTCTGCAGATTGTGCCAAGAAGAGAAGTTAGTCATAGTATCATTTCCAGAACAAGAAAGGTTGTTAAATGAAAAGTCTGAAGTAATGTCTGCAGATTGTGCCGAGAAGTTAGCCATAGTATCATTTCCAGAACAAGAAAGGTTGTTAAATGAAAAGTCTGAAGTAATGTCTGCAGATTGTGCTAAGAAGAGAAGTTAGCCATAGTATCATTTCCAGAACAAGAAAGGTTGTTAAATGAAAAGTCTGAAGTAATGTCTGGATAAAAACACCTCAGAAAATTTATTTCAGGATTGTATAAACCAAGATGAAAATGTTTACAATTCTTGACCAGCTCCTTCCAGTTATGCATTCTGAAATTTCCTGTTATGCATTCAAAAAAGCGTTGGATGATCAGTTAATATGAAACGCCTGTAGATACTGAAAAGTTGAAACCAAGGTCGCATAATCGGCTGACTTCTGAATTAATATATATTAGTTATTATTATTGTTATACTGCACTTTAAAAACTATCAAGTTTTGGTGCTCAATGATGATGATGGCGCATTGAGCATCGAAATTTGATAACTTTTGACTTGCAGTATTCTATTATTTTAGAAACAATAATAACTATATATCTACAACTGATCTACATCTGTAGTGAGAAGCAATCGGATTCCTAACTGTACTGATGAGCTGTGATACAGCGAAACAGGACTGTATGATTATGTGTGTGTGTGTGTGTGTGTGCGTGTGTGTGTGTGTGTGTGTGTGTGTGTGAAAGCTAAAAGAAAAAATAGCAAAAACCCTCATGTAATTTGGAGAAATTTAAAAAAAGGGCAGACCTTGTAATAGTGGTGATGTCTGCAGATTGTACCAAGAAGAGAAATTAACCATAGAATCATTTCCAGAACAAGAAAGATTGCTAAATGAAAGGTCTGAAGTAATGTCCGAGTGTAAACATATCAGAAAATATATTATAGGATCAGACAAACCTGGATGAAAGTGCTTACGATTCTTGACAAACTCCTCCCTTGTTTTGAAATTTCAGTTATTTTAAACTTCCATTTGTACATTCTGAAAGTTCCTGCTGAGCTTTTGAAATAAAAAAAAAACATAAATTGTAAAATCAGTTGATATAAAACGCCTGAAGATACCGAAAGGTTAAAACCAAGGTTGCGTAATCGATTGACTTCCGAATTGATATATATATATATTATATATATAGTAAATAACACAATAATGCTCACTCATACACACAGTAAAAAAAAACCTTCAGATATTAGAGGGCATCTACATGAAATCAAAACAACCCACACTTAATAATATCACATTTAAATCTGGTCATAACACATTACATTGCATTTAAATATATCGAGCTCTCACGTCATAAAACCGTATTACAAATTTACGAAATGCGTCTGCTATGTAACTGTTATCGTTGCTTAGTAAAGTTTTATGTCAACACAAGATAAAATCATCTTTGATGGTTGCTGTTTATATGTCAACGTTCCTGTAACCTTTCTGAAGATGGCTCATGTGAGCCGAAAGCTTAGAACCAACTTAATAAAAAAAATATCCAAATGTTGGAGAATTTTTGTCTTTATTTTCACCTTAAATTAAAGCCAAAATAAGATATTTAGAGCGGCTCATGATTAAACATAACAGACATTCACTATCTTTTATATTAAACAGTCAGTCAGTTAAGTGCCATACGGGAAACACGCTTGGACGATCATGTTTCGCAAGAGTCATGACTGACTGGGCATAAGATTATCCCGCAGTAGAAAGCCATTGCTTTCTGCGGTAGATTGGTGGCCATCCAAGTCTATAGAACCCAATCTGTCCTGTTATTTAACCCATAAATGGAGGGAAGAGACAGATTAATACCTTTCCCAAGGGTATTTGCGCGTAAGTGAATGCAATGAATTCAACTGGAATTCGAACTCGGCTTCCCGATTTCGCGTTCCGAGCCGATATCCAATGCACCACGACGCGCATATATATATATATATATATATATATATATATATATATATATATATATATATATATATATATATATATATATATATATATATATATATATATATATATATATCGTATTTTTCGGCTGAGAAGACGCTGCGGCTCAGAAGACCCACCTATAATATTGGAAATAAATTTTTAAGAAAAAAAAAAGAGCAATTCTTATACACCATGCGTCGATCACATACTGACACCACGTATTGTTTACACATTAATCACTCTTCCGATTTTGTTTGTATGCCAATGACATACTAGTTGGTGGTGAGTAAATATACTATGTAACTTTTATTGTTCAAGGGTGGTTCTGTTTTCATAAAAATGAATGAAAACATTTGAAAATATGAATGTAAAAATATTAAAAACCAAAAAAATGTTATTCATCCTCAAATCCTAAAGTTTCGTCACTGTTGGATTCATGTAAAGCTCTTTACCAGCGATTCTCAAACTGGGGGAAATTTCTATTTGAAGCTAGCAGGGGGGGATAATTGAAAATCCTCATTCTGTTTTCCACAACCTACCTTTGTGAGTCAGGATTTTCTACTTTACTCACAATCAAGCCCAAAGCACGAAACCGACTGGAGGTGGAATGTGACATACGTTGCACGCTTGCCAAAACTAACCCTGATATTGATACACTGGTGCACAAGAAGCAGCATCACCCTTCTCACTAATTTAATTCTGAAGTAGAAGAGCAAACAAAAGTCCTTTTATTTGTTACTAATCGCTCTGTATGACTATACTTAGTTGTTACTAGCTGCTCTTTATCCACTTTACTCTGTAACTAGGAGTTTATCAGTATATTTGTACATTTGAAAAATAAATTAGTAAATAGTCTCAGTGTGTTTTAGCTGCTCTTTCTCTCATACAAATGAAGGAGGAAATCTGGATGGTTGAACTGAGTGTCGGGAGAAATGACAGAAAAATGTTTGGAAACCACTACTCGAATCTATCATCTGCAGAGTCATCACTACTGTCAGTCAAGTACAATAAATGATCATCACTACCATCAATGTCATGGTGGTAACCATGGTGGTAACTGATACATTCGTCTTGGAAGACGCAGACGTATTTTTCAGGAAAAAAGTGCGTCTTGTAAGCCGGAAAATACGGTATTTAAATTTGCTATTTTTATGTAGGAGGATTGGTCGTTGGTGGATATTTGCTATATTTATGTGAGTAGATGTGTAGGTTTGTAATGGAGAGAGGAACGGGAAAACAGCTAAACGAGTGTCAATTCTTTTCGAGATCGTTACAGTTACATTTAGGAAAGGTATGAATTCATCTCGTCTCTCTCTAGCTTTTGGTAAAATAGCCCGGCATACTGGACTCTGTAGCAGCGGTCGACAGCCAGTACAGAAAAAGAACAACACTGAATTCAAAATCGTATGTTGTCCCGTAACCAAGTTCCACTCAGGATAGTCATAGGTGATTTTCTAAGCGCCGCTTAGATGTGGTACATGGCCGAAAGTATGGGACACCTTGTTGGGGACCACCCCTTTTTGGATACAAGAATGGACTCGTCTAAGGTGTACATATAATCTTGCCTATGTGAGATGAGATGAGTCGAGTCCTTGCACTCTACTACGACACTGTCAGCCCTCTGCCTTCGGGTAGAGGGCGCTCTCTGCTTCCGAGCAGAGAGCAATAACCCAGTCGTGGTTCCGCCGAAGGGTAGAACCACGACTGGGCAAAAATAGACAGACATATTTTTGGCCCGGCTATATGGCCGGGAATACCCACTATAAAATGACCATCTGTCACATCCAGCCTACGTGGGAAGGCTAGTAAATACAGTCGAGTCCTTGCACTCTACTGCGACACTGTCAGCCCTCTGCCTTCGGGTGGAGGGCGCTCTCTGCTTCCGAGCAGGGAGCAATAACCCAGTTGTGGTTCCGCCGAAGGGTAGAAGCACGACTGGGGAATAATAGACAGACATTTTTTGGCCGGGCCATATAGCCCGGAAATCCCAGTCATAACAGACCATGTGTCACATGTTGCCCTTACTGGGAGGGACAGCTAAATAATGTCGAGTCCTTGTACTCTACTCCGACACTGTCAGTTCTCTGCCTTCGGATAGAGGGCGCTCTCTGCTTCCGAGCAGAGAGCAATAACCCAGTCGTGGTTTCGCCGAAGGGTAGAAGCACGACTGGGGAATAATAGACAGACATTTTTTAGCCGGCCTATATAGCCCGGAAAGCCCAGTTATAAACTGACCATGTGTCACATGTTGCCCTTACTGGGAGGGCCAACTAAATATAGTTGAGTCCTTGTACTCGACTACGACACTGTCAGTTCTCTGCCTTCGGGTAGAGGGCGATCTCTGCCTTCGGGTAGAGGGCGCTCTCTGCTTCCGAGCAGAGAACACTAACCCAGTCGTGGTTCCGCCGAAGGGTAGAAGCACGACTGGGCAAAAATAGACAGGTATTATTTGGTCGGGCCATATAGCCCGGAAATCTCACTCATAATTGACCATGTGTCACATGTTGCCCTTGGTGGGAGGGACAACTAAATATAGTTGAGTCCTTGTACTCTGCTATGACACTGTCATCCCTCTGCCTTCGGGTGGAGAGCGTTCTCTGCTTCCGAGCAGAGAGCACTAAACCAGTCGTGGTTCCGCCGAAGGGTAGAATTGCGACTGGGGAAAGATAGATATTTTTGGCCGGGCTATATGGCCCGGAAAACCCACAATAAAAAGACCTTGTGTCACATCTAGCCTTGCGCGGGAAGGTTGGTAAATACCGTTGAGTTGAGTAGTTGTACCGCCGCTAGTTGGTCAGTAAGAATATAGACTCATTACCCGGTCTTACTTCTTCACTACAAGACTGTATATATTGATTCCTACTAACAGTATTCCTAGTATTCCTGAATTGACTAACCCGTGTTCAAGTTTGTCTATTTTTGTTTAATATAACTTACATTTTTTATCTCGATATCTGCTTTTGTTATTTATTATTTAGTGTGGTTTCTCAACAAGAAGCCACAACACACCCAGTGAGGATCAGACTCAATACTCAGTTGTTAATGGTTCTAGCGAGACAAGCTTGCTAATTATTACAATACGTCGGAGTGGCTCTCAGGATAGTCATATTATAAGCCGCGTATAACCTGGCCGTGTTGATGAAACAGAATGAGGCAGGAGGAAAAGACGCGGCCATGTTGAGAATGGCGTGACTTCAAGTCGAGACAAACTATGTTGACCACTCAGTACAACTTTTGTAAATATAAACGGGTGGTCTCATGATTACCAAAGGTGTGAAACTATCTGTCGCCATGCAGTGTTGATGCTTTTGTCCACACGCTAATTATTAAAATTGAAAAAGCGCCAAAAATCATTGGGAAGGAGAACGATTTTATTTATTTATTTAAAAACTATTTTATTTATTTTAAAAGCAACTAATTGTTTCACATCAGGCGGGCTTTTTAGGCCCGCAGGCCCGCACGCAGGCCCGCACGCCCGCCCGCACGTCGGCCCTCGCCCACACACACTCACACGAGTTGTACGCACTTGTAACTGGTGAATGAAAAATGGAGATTCCATGTTTAGATATTTGTATTCCTTATCATTAAATGTTAAAAAAATAAATAGGAATTGTTGGAACTAATCCTGCATTAAACCAGTTTTTAGTTACACACTTGAAATCTTGAAAGATGTGCGTTGAATTCATTCAGTCAGTTAAGTGCCATACGTGATACACGCTTTGGGCGATCATGTCTCGAAAGTGACATGACTGACTGAGCAGAAGGTTTTTCCACAGTAGGTTGCCATTGCTTTCTGCGGTAGACTGGTTGACAACCAAGGCTGTAGAACCCAATCTGTCCTATTATTTGACTCATAGCTGGAAGGAAGAGTATTTGCGCGTATATGATTGCAACGATGGAAAGGTGTTAATCTGTCGCTTCCCCCTCCAGCTATGGGCTAAATAGCAGGATAGATTGGATTCTGTAGCCTTTGTTGGTAACCAGTCTAATACAGAAAGTAATGGCAACCTACTGCAGGAAAATATTTTACTCAGTCTGTCATGTCTCTTTCGAGACATGATCGCCTAAGCGTGTATCCCGTATAGCACTTAACTTATTGATCTTTAATGAATCATTAACAAAAAATATTTATGCGTTTTTTCTACTTGTCATAAACTAGACAAAAATACAATGGAGAATTAAAAAAAAATATAAACAGTCATGAAAAATTTCATCACTACTCAAAAGAGGTAATTTTAGATAATTTTTCTTACAGAACAAAACTATTTTTATAGTGAATATTTGGAATGCGCCATTCTTGACATAGAAAATGAAAGTAGATCGCGCAATTTTTAAATTAATCATAAAAGTTATTCTGACCTTGAAAATTAATTAATAACAATATTTCTATGTTCAATTATTCAAGGTCATTTAACCAAAATGTTTAAATAAAAAGATGTGCTTTTAAAATTACAGCAAAATCTAATTAATTAATTAAAGTAATTTTTTATTTATTCATTTTTTAAAGTTTTGCGTTTTCGCTTTTAAAATTTATTGACTAATTATTTTAATGGTCTGCTTTTGTTATTGATATCGAGGAGTTGACTTTTTTTCTCTCCAGACGATTAAAGTTGTTTTTCGGGACAATCCTGAAACGATAATAAAAATTATAGTCTGGGATTTGCTGGTAATAATTAAAAACTCTGAAACAAAAATTCCAACATTTTCGATTACTCAAGTTTGATAGAATAATGAAGTGAGTGCTGAAATATTTGGAAGTTTCTGCCCACTTAATCCCCAATGAGAGTTAAGGTATACTAGGTGTACTAAATACATTAAAAGTAGCTTAATTATGTTATGGGACTAAATCAAAACTATTATCCTCTGATTTCTACGATAGGTTGAGCACCAGGAAGAATATCTGGATAGAGTTTTTAAAAATATAAATTTAAATAGAGACAGTAAAGGAAATAATTAGAGATAAATTGTACGATGGAAAAATGTCGAAATTAAAATAATAGAATTAAAGTCGAAGGATAAAAAGCATTGCTTGGTTTCTCCCAAATTACGACTAATTCACGGCATTTAAGAATACAGATAATGAATAATTAAATCGGTAATTGGTTTGAAATATTGGTTAAATTCAAAGACTTACTACCAGTATCTTTATTTTTTTGTTGTTGCTTTCTATAGTGGCCCCGATACAGTTTTTGATCCTTAAAATTACATTGCAAATTCATACAATTTACAATTCTTAGGAGAAAAATTAGATTTCTGACGAGATTTAGCTCACATCCCGCACCTGTCGTGTAGCAAAGTCTCTATTTAAACAGTCATAAGCTTCCAAAAACAGCGTTAAAACAGTGCAAGACATCATAAGAACAGCGTTTAAACAGTCTAAGACATCGTTAGAACAGCATTAAAACAGCGTAAGACATCCTTAGAATAGCGTGAAAATAATGTAAGACATCGTTAGAACAGCATCAAAACAGTGTAAGACATCGTTAGAACAGCATTAAAACAGCCTAAGACATCGTTAGAATAGCGTGAAAACAGTGTAAGACATCCTTAGAATAGCGTGAAAATAGTGTAAGACATCGTTAGAACAGCATTAAAACAGCGTAAGACATCCTTAGAATAGCGTGAAAATAGTGTAAGACATCGTTAGAACAGCATCAAAACAGTGTAAGACATCGTTAGAACAGCATCAAAACAGTGTAAGACATCGTTAGAATAGCGTGAAAACAGTGTAAGACATCCTTAGAACAGCATTAAAATAGTGTAAGACATCGTTAGAACAGCGTTTAAACAGTGCAAGACATTGTTAGAACAGCCTTAAAACTGTAAAAACTATAAAAGCAGTACGTTTAAAGCGACAAATTAAGGAAATCATTTAGTGAAAATCTTTCGGTTACTGATTCCATTAAACGTAAAAAACAAAAAAAAGCCCCCAAACAACAGGAAAAAAAAACGCAGTTTGTTGTGGCTTGCTTTGGTGTTCGAGTTCGAGTTTTGATAAAAGAAATTTCGTCTTCCGAAATCTGTCATGTCATGACTTTAAACAAAAACGAACAAATCTTTCTCAGCTTGATTTTGGATAATTTCAGGAAGAAAAATTCTGAAAGCAAAAGAAACCAACAAACGTCACGAAGAGAAGCATCAACTTCTAAGATGGAAACCAAATAAAAAAAAAAGACAAAAAAAGTAAAATGGTGAGAACCAAAGATGTGCGCAATGTCAATTCGTTGGCATATAAGATTTTGTGGGTGGGGCTAAAAAAAGACTCACAGAAGAAAATGGAACATTAATCAGTGAAAAGAAGGTCTTTTTGGAAAGCGAGAACAAGAAGATTGTACCTGTTTGAAGGAAAAGGAAAACAAAAATTACATACGAGTACATACACATACCCGATATTGGGAAGAGAGTAGTGAAAAATAGTATGTGTCACTCGCTGTATCTATTTTTTCTCTCTCTCTCTTCATTCACACACTATCTATCTATCTATCTATCTATCTATCTATCTATCTATCTATCTATCTATCTATCTATCTTGTGCGTTTAGACAGCAAATGTTCTAAAAGGCAAATGTTATTGGACACAACAGACGTTTTGTGTCGACTAATTTTATTGATCGCTTTTTCCAAATTACAAATAATAACTATAATGTAAAAGCCCACAGTTTCAAATGTATATACTAAATAAACAAACACACACACACACACACACACACACACACACACACACACACACACACCCATTAAACCTGGCCCACGTCACTAAACTCACCAGTTCTACGAAACTCATTAGTTGTTTCTACGTACCTTAATGTTGACTTAAAAAAATTCGAAATATTGGTTCATAATTAATCCAAAATGAACTTTGGGCAATTTCTGAAGGAATTTTCTCCATTGTCTGAGAAAGATTATTCATAATTTGGAAAAGTCGATCAATAAAATTAATTGACACAAAACGTCTTCTGGCATTAATAAAATGTTATATATATATATATATATATATATATATATATATATATATATCAGTTATAGTTGTATTAAAAACAGATAAATATATTTCACAACATAATGCCATGATATCAAATATTTGGCTCTCATAAACAACATCCGTCACTCAAGTAATGGCAAAAATGACCTTTCTAAAAATAATTGCAACTACCGAAAAAATAAAACCTGCCCATTGAATGGCCAATGCATGTCCGCAAGTTTTGTTTCTAGAGCTCGAATTCATTCGGATGATAATGATGTAAAGTTTTACTTTGGCAGCCTTTCTAACAGATGGAAGATAAGATTTAACAACCACATGTTTTCTTTAAGCTACAGAGAATACATCAAAAGTACTACTTTATTCATGCCTTATTGGTAATTAAAAAACAACAACAACAACAACAACAACAACAACAACAACAACAACAACAACAACAACAACAACGCAATTATTACCTGGAATATCGTAGCTAAATCCAAACCTTACAATGGAAAAGAAGACAAATGCAGTCTATACATTTTGGCAAAACTTGTCATCTTAAACCATATCAATAATCCTAATTTGCTTAATAAAAAGTGATTTAATGACCACATGCTGTCATAGAAAAAAATACTTACTTAAATTCTTAGACCCAGATTGATATAGATTCCTCTATAAATTTGCCTATTTCTTTTTTCTTTCTTTCTTTCGCAAAATTACTTTTCACAATTATGATTTAAACAACTTTTATGTTTGCTCCCTACATTGCTTAATTTGTAATTTTAATTATAAATTTTACTTTTTAATTTCTAAAATGTTTCTTTTCATTTTTCTTTTCTATTATTCTATTTTTATTTAAAATTTTAATTTTTTATCTACATTTTTTATATATATACAATATTTGAATATTTAATTTTTTCCGTCACACGATTTTCGCCTCTTTAATTTCTTCACCCTGCATTTTATTATTTATAATATTTTTTTGTTTTAATTCTAAATTTTAAATTCGAATTTAAAATTTTTATCTACATGTAACCTTAGAATATTTAAATTTTTAATCTGGTTAAAAAAGCAGTAACTTAACTTTATAAGATTTAATTCCTATGAACATCGAGTGAACTTAAATTCAAATCTATTAAACTGTCAGTTGGAAATATGCACCTGATGATTGCATAACGCATGAAACTCCGAGTCGTGCCATAGACGTAATATAATATGCACATTTTTTAATATATATATATATATATATATATATATATATATATATATATATATACATATATTTCTGTGGGATGATTGTTTTTTTTATTGGGGAAAGAAAGTTTGTCGATATAATATTGTTTTTTAATTAGTTCACCGAAGCAAGGCAATAAAGCCGCTAAGACGCAAGTGGTTATTTAGTGTGAGATAATATGAGAAAAAGAAAAACAAAAGCTTATTAAGGGTAGAGAATAATAAAAGAACGGGAATTAGGAAGACCATACGAAGAATACTAGTTTCACACTTTAAGCGATCATCAGATATCTTTTACCTTGTGGTGTAGCTCTGTAATTGCAGCCAATAAAGGATTAAAACTGAGTACTTCTTATGTTTATCCGTAACAGAGATCGCTGATTTAAAATCAAACTTAGTGTTTGTTCTTGTAAATATTCAGAAATTATAAATGTCATTGGTTAGATAGTTTTTGTTTTAGCGGCATATCAAGCCATCTGTGGTTTATTTAAATACGAAATCTGAATATTTTTACGCAGTTTTAAAGTTTTCTTTCTTTCTTTCTTTCTTTCTTTCTTTCTTTCTTGTAGATAAAAATGCTCTAGTAATAGAACTCTTACTAATTAATCCATAACTGGCTAGAGGAGGGGTGGATTCATAATTTTCCCAAGGGTAATTGTCCGTAAGTGAATATAATGGATCCAACTGCAAATGGAGTTTTGGACCCCGATTAAAAATTCCGAGACATTATCCATTGCTCTACCCGCATATCCAAGCTTAGAGCACCCAGTATTTCCAGGTAGTCACTCATCTAGGTACTGACCAGATTCGACATTTCTTAACTTCTGTGATCGTACGGGAAAAGGTATTTCAACGTGGTGGTCGTAAGCGTTAAAATAATGACTGTAGCTCATCTGAAAATCTGAATTTCCAAAGACACGGCGATAGAAAAGAGAGAGGCTTAGCTGTGAATGTCTGAACTGGTGGAACTAAGAAACGTAGTTCCTCTGAACATTTGCCATGGAAATAGCCATAAAGTAGAGAGAATTTTCGATGCAAATGTCAGAATCATTGGAACTAAGAGAGGTAGTTCATCTGAACTTTTGCCATAGAAATAGCAATAGATTAAAGAGAGGTTTTGTTGTAAAAGTAAGAAATGATGGAATTAATGAATATAACACACTAGTAGTATAGCCCGGAGTTGCT
Source organism: Ascarosepion bandense (assembly GCA_037127315.1). Taxonomy (NCBI): domain Eukaryota; kingdom Metazoa; phylum Mollusca; class Cephalopoda; order Sepiida; family Sepiidae; genus Ascarosepion; species Ascarosepion bandense. Next base: position 5,898,353 of record JBBBDQ010000350.1, on the reverse strand, counting down.
CGGATGTAATGAAAGCTTTAAAACTAATCCATGGTCCCGGAGCTCAGACTCTTTCGTCGTTGGCACGAAAGACTAAAAAGCGAAACCGTAGACTGAAAGAAAAATTAATCAAAATGAAGTCAAATTTTGATTTCCTGATATCGATATCAAATAAATTAAATTCGTAAACTGAATTTTGAAGGTTAAATAAGTCCTCTGAGTAAATAGTATCATGGCTGATACTAAGAACTACAATTATACCTACTTAAACCCGAAGCAAAAACTAAAATAAAAGGGCTGAAAAACTGATTTTGATCAGACCCGGTATCTTGTCTTTTATATATATATATATTACTGATTTTCTGCACTATTGTAAGAACTGCAACCTTCAAACTTCTGAATATCGTTTCTTATGTCTTTGTCTATGAGTGTATCAAATTTGATTAAAATCGGACCACTTCTTCTATAACCCGATTTTTTCGATTATCGATTTTCGATATTTATCGGGGGTACCCCGACACAAAAACGTAGCTAAGAACACTCGCAGACGCTTATAGTACAACTGTGTAAATTTTCAAGGAAATCGGTTCAGCCGTTTCAGAGTCTATAGGTAACGGATACACATACACACACAGACACACACACACAGATACACACACAGTAAAACGTAAAGCATGAACAAAGTTCCATTTATAAATAAGTTTAGATTTCAACATTTTTCATGGACACAGTCATAAAATAGAGAGATATTTAGCTGTAAAGGTCTGAAATGGTGGAACTCATGAATGTAGCACATATGAACATTTTCCATGGACATAGCAATAGAGTAGCGAATACAGGCGATGTTGCGTCTACAAAAGAGAGAGAGAGAGAGAGAGAGAGAGAGAGAGTCAGGGGTGTCTGCAAAGTGCCAAATACGTCTTACACTACTTGACGATGCAAATGATTTTTGAACTCTTTATATAAAAGAATATAGAACTGAATTTTCTATATTAAAGAATGTTTTAATTGTTTATGTTAACTTTGAAAATGGAATATTTAACTTTTTTAATTAATGATTTTTTACTCAACGTTGCTTTTTATATACGTTTATGGCGTGTGTCCTTTCTCTATTAATGTCATTTTTATTTTGAATTCTTTGGTATGAAGACTATAAAATCGGGAGAAAACTTCAGTCTTTTAAGTGCCATACGTGATAGAAGCTTGGGCGATCATTTCTTGAAAGAGACATGACTGACTGGGCAGAAGATTATCCCGCAATAAGTTGCCATTACTTTTTGAGGTAGACTGGTTGCCCGCCAGAACCCAATCTGTCCTGTTATTTAACTCATAACTGGAGGGAAGAGACGGATTAATACCTTTCTCAAGGGTATTTGCGCGTAAGTGAATGTGAGGAATTCAACTGGAATTCGGACTCGACTCCCCGATTTCTCGTTCCGAGCGGATATCCACTGCACCACAACGCACATTCAATGAAAAACTTAGCCAGCTTTAATAAATCGTATTGTAACCGAATTAGCGTTATGCTATGCCGTGTGTGTCGTAGTTTATAAAGCTAATTTTGGTGGAATGAAAATTTAACTTCATAAAAATATGCAAGATAGAAACAAGCTTTTTCTTGTTATAATTTTCCCGCTTTTTTCTTAGTTGTTCCTTTGATGGTCATCAAATTATTTTCAATTCATTTCCAGTCCGAATAAGCAGATTAGCGAGGATTAATACAAATTGAATCTTTATAGGATTAGCGCCTACATAGGTTAGGTTAAACAAGAGACATAAAAGTAATAATGATCCGAATATTAAAAATAATAGCAATTTGGAAAATCGACATTCAAAATAGTTCCGAAATAGAACTGGATAGAACAGATGGCCACGGAGGCGGCGGCCAAATTACCACGCAAATAAATTTCATGGTTTTTGATCGTTTCCAATGCTTCGATGAACTACCTTAACAGTAAAATAACTGTCATGCAAGCACGCGTGACCATTTTACAGAGAAAAAGAGAAATGTTTCCCATCCTCCCACAAATCTCGTTAGCCAGTCACGCGCTTCCACGCAGAAACGTAAAGCATGAAGCGTTCAGTCACGAAGGCGAACGCATACGCTCTACCCATCATGCATTGTTGACTTCCTTCACAAATTTGATCTCAGCACACAATTTTCAAATGGATAATCATTTGGAAAGAAACGTTTATTTCAAATAATAATAATAATAATAATAATAATAATAATAATGTAGATGATGATGATGGTGATGTTGATGATGCTTGGTTAACAAGAAATTACGAAGCACATATACTGAAAATATGTAGATTCTTTAATAAATATTCAGAAACGATTGACCATCTTTTTTTTTATAATCATATCGCTCCAAGCAAGACATTTTACCACCCCTGTTGTGCAGAGGGTTACATAGGAGAAAAGTTATGAGAAAGAGTGACAGGTTATAGGGGGTGTCAGGAAGTGAGTAAGAGAAGGATGAGAATACTGATGAGAGTGGAGTGGACGGAGAAAAGAGCATGAGAGAGAGGTTTGTGAGATAGGAGATGACTATTTGCTTTACATTTAAATTCTTGCAGATTCTATCTATCTATCTATCTATCTATCTATCTATCTATCTATCTATCTATCTATAATCATATCGCCCCAAGCAAGGCATTTTACAGCCACTGGTGTGCAGAGGGTTACATAGGAGGAAAGTTATGAGGAAGGGTGACAGGTTAAAGTTTAAAAATAGACGAAGTATCGACCAAAATCAGAGTATCTACTAAAAATAATGTTTAAATTATTAAAAATAATGCAGTAATCACATAAATATCAGTGAAGATTTTTTTTATTAAAAATATATTATCAAATAATTATTACTTTGTTATTCTAATCATATAATCTTATTCTTAAGATTAGGTAACCGGCTTTTCATTAATTTTTACGGAGTAGTGTCAGCCAGCTAAGCGCCTTACGTGATACGCACTTAGGCGATCTTGTTTCGAAAGCGACATGACTGGGCAGAAGATTTTCCCGTAGGTTGCCATTGCTTTCTCCTGTAGACTTGTCACCAACCAACGCTATGGAACCCAATCTGTCCCGCTATTATTTCATAGCTAGAGGGAGAAGAGATTAGTACCTTTCCCAGAGGTATTTGCGCGTAAGTAAATGCAACGAATTCAATTGGAATTCGAACTTGGATCGTCCAGGATGTGCGTTGTGGTGCAGTGGATATCGATTCGAAATGACAAAGTGGGGTGCCGATTTCAAATTCCAGTTGAATTCCTTGCATTCATTTACGCACAAATACTATTTTGAGAAAGAACATCTCTTTCTACCCAGTGTATTATGTTATCTTCAGTATTTTCTTGTTTTTCTTCTATTTCATTCTTGAACTGTAATCTTGATAAGACGTCGACGTGAAGAATAGTGTTCCCTTTTACGAATACTATGTCAGAATCACATGCCATGATTTTTTTCTTCTTTCTTCAGGACGTAGGCGATCATGGCCTTCCACGTCTCCCTATCCCTGGTGACTCTTAACACGCTTTCTCCTGTAACGTCTCTCAGGCCCCGTTCTGTCATCCACCTGCTCATGCCTTTCAAATATGTTATCCGCTGCTTTCCTCTGTCTCTTTTTCCCCGCTATCTGGCCTGTTAGTATCAGGTTCTCCATGCCCTCCTTCCTCATGACATGTCCCAGGAACTTTAGTTGTCTCTTCCTGATTCTCAATATTAATTTCCTTTTCGTTTCCATCATTTCCAAAACCTCGTCATTGATCACATGCTAGGTCCACGATATCCGCAGCATCCTTCTGTAGAACCACATTTCAGCTGCTTCAAGTTTTCCCTTCATCTTTGTTGATATTGTAAAACATTCACTGCCATATTGAAGAACTGACATCACATAGCAATCTAGTACTCTCTTCTTTGTTTCTAGTGAAAGTTTCCTGTGTCATAATATTTTACTCAGCTTCTGGAATGCGTCTTTCGCCATGCCAATTCGCCTTCGGATCTGTGTCGCATTTTCCGTCTTCTGTTAGAACACCTCCCATGTATTTAAATTTTTGTACCTGCTTGATTCTAGTATCCTCGATCTGTATTTGGCTCTTTCGGCTGCTCTTTTTGGGATTACCCATCTTAAAATCCCTGATAATGAGACTTTTGGCAATTCTTTTCTCAGGTTAAAAATGAATTCTAATGGTTTGTGATCCTATCATAAAAATATTTTTTTCCTGTCAGGAAGTTTCATACTATTTACATATTCCATACATTTGCAAGCGTTTCTTTTTCTAGAATTTGAACTCGGCTCTCCGATTTCTCGTTTCGAGCCGATATCTGCTGCACCACAACGGACATCCACTGAGTTGTGTCCTGGACTATTTATAAAACATTTATATGATTCCTAACACTGGAAATTAATGTTCGTCTCGAGAACTTTTCGTGTGGTAAATTTCTCGGATTTAATATTTAAGATAACAAAATATGGATTCCGTAATCATTCATTTAATTTCGACAATATTTGTTTATGGCTATTAGTTCGTTTTTTTTGAAGAATTTTGAAAAAGGATTTAAATTTTTTTACCAAAATCTTGACGTAAAGCTAACATTATTTTTTAATGCCACAACTGGAAAAAAATACTTAAACATTTCTGAGTGACAATGCTAAAAAGAAACTTTAATTTAATCAGTGCATTTTTATTAGACCTTTGGGGAGATCCAGTGAAATCATATTTAGCAGTTCACAATGATTTTACTGGATCTTTTATATACGCAATACACATCGACACACAACCCATAAAAATGTTACATACACACAATTTCAGCACACATTCACAACACAAGCACACATACATACATGGACACACACACTTAGCAAACACTAAACTTAGAAAAGTACATACATACATTGCACATAGACAACAGAAAGAGAGAGAGAGAGAGAGAGAGAGAGAGAGAGAGAGAGAGAGAGAGCAAACAAAAACAGACAAAACATGTAAAAAAGTCTTACAAAAGACACACATTATAAAAGACACACATTATAACGCATCAGACAAAGAACACGAGTAACAGTGCACGCAACACATCATACACGACACGATCTCAGCAGACAAAGACACACAAAGACACACAACATAAAACATTCACCCAACATATACATGCACATAACATACAAACAAAACATAGAAACATATACATATACATATACAGAGCGCACACAGTAATAACATACAGAATGGCAACACAAACAGAAACACATCCATGACACACGCGGCACACAGATACACAAAGGAAAACGACATACAATGCAAACACAAGAAAATTATAAAATACTTGACCAAAAACACAGTAACGCAGTACACACATGCAACATACACAAGCACGCACAATATACATAACACATAAACAACGCACAGACACAACACTCACAACGCACACAGCAAACATACGCAATAAACACTTGCAAGAGACACACACAACAGACACACGCAGCAAACATATGCAACAGTTACACATAACAGATACACAGAGAAAACCGCAAGAAAAAAGCCATACACATCAGAGACACACAACGAGCAGGCAATGCTCACACGATGTACACACAACTAGACACATGACGTAGAGATACAGAAGACACACAGACTATAAACATAAGCGTCTAACAAACAGAGACAATAGGTACATAACATAAATAAAAACACAAAGCGTAAAGAACTTAGACACACGACACACTCAAGACACACAAAAGACAGTCAACACACAATGTTAACACAAGAGAATCAAGTATAAAACTTACACAAAACACATATTACACACTCACGAACACGGACACAGGAAAACACACATGAACGAATAACGGATGGCAAAAAAAAAAAATGTATCAATAAACACGCCCCCCAAAAAATCCATCCACAGGAAAATAAAATGGAGTGGGATTAATATTTTTGAATTTAATCAAGTAAACAGAAAGCAGACAAATACCTATGACTCATTACTTCATTAAATTAAAAAATATTAATCCCACTCCATTTTATTTTTCTGTGGATGGATGCTTATTTTTTACTTCTACCGGTATAAAATCTTTTGTCATTTGAATTTGATTAAATAAAATTTTCGTTTCGCTTTTACTGAAGAAGCGAGGATTTCCTCGTAGAAATGGCTATTCAACGAATTTGAACATCGAAATTTTTGTTTTATTTCTTATATTTGGCTATGTAATTAAAATATAATATTTGCATCGAGCCCTCCACCTTGATTAATTTTAATATTAATCAAATTAATATTAATTAGGATCGTTTTTTTTTTTGGATTCACCTACCTGATTTTCCTTTTGGATTAAAAATATAATACACACACACACAACACACACACATACACACACACACACACACACACACACACACACACACACACACACACACACACACATATATATATATATATATATATATAAGCACGTGTACATATATATTTTAGACGATGTCTAATGGCAAGCAGTTGATATGAGTTACTGAACAAAATGTGAAATTCTTCGAAAAGTCCGCTTATTCTGCAGTTTCAACGCAACCAGTGCAAATATCTACTTGTAAAATATCCACGACTATCACTTGTAATGATCTGCACGTATCTGCTTCTCTGTAGAATGCTTTGATGTCGGTGGCAGACCTGAAGTGGAGAAGTGAAAATGATGAATTTATGGAAAAAATAGATGAAAAGTGAGAACCGAGAAGACTTTTCAACTACATAATGTGCAAATGTGTAAATATTAACCAACATATATATATATATATATATATATATATATATAGTGTGTGTGTGCGCGTGTGTCTATATATATATATATATATATATATATATATAAACACAAGTGTTATTCAAATGTATAGAAGCTTGTATTTTTCTAAAGTGTTAGAAAGTGAAAGTGAAAGTATAAGTAACATACAGCTTTGTGCAACAGGAACAAAATCAAATTTAAAATATTATTTTCTTTAAGCATTTACTTATATAAACATTTTCATATACACGTAAAGGGTGCGCCAAGTATCTGAGAATACGTTCTTACCATGTCATAATACAAAAGACGTCTACGGCGAGAATGTGTGTTTTTATTGAATAACCTTTATACATTTTTTATTTATTTAAAAAAAATTCTAGCATTTTCTATTGAATATCCTTGTTTTATGTCGTGCAGTTATTCTAATGTTTAGCAGCTCGGAACGAGATATCGAATAGCTGTGTTCGAATTTTAGTAAAGTTTGTTAAATCACTTTCGTATAAATACTCTTGAGTAAATGGATGAATACATATTTTTTACCCAGCAAATATGAGTTAAATATCAGTGTTCACTGATCATGTGTTTGGCAACCACTCTATGAAACGTAAAAATTGTAATGAAGCTCTGGCGAATTACATGCTATACTATATTGAGCTAGCCACACAAAATCTTTATAGACTGTTATTATGTTGGCGAGTTAAAATCGTTTAGCAGTATGCTTTTATCAATAGTGTCTGTTAACCTTAAGAAATGGAAAATAGGTTTTTAAGCAGCTTCATCTTCAAAGAATTCCGTTTGTGATGATAAAGTCATAATAATCCGCAGATTTCTAGGTAAAATTTGTTCCATCTTATACTTATATAGATTTAACAAACTTTACTAAAATTTGAGTTATAATATTTCGGTGACTTCGTGTAAAGACAACTTTCGAATAATACACAATAATGCTCTCGGAATAATTCTTTTGAGTAATTCACTCAGAAACAATCTCTTCAATGATGCACAACACCGGAATGATGCACAACACAGAACGATGTTTATCTACCTCCACACCGAGACTGAATGTGGCACAAGGCATTTTTAATGTGGGGTATGCAGGCCCTAAAAGCTCGGGCAAAAAATTATTGTCTAATATTCTCCAGACGAGACTCCACCCTTCGGCGGAGTTTCGACTGGGTTATTCTCCTCCCAAAGGCAGAGATCACAACAAGACAAGTGTTTGTGCTGATGCACAACACAGAACACACTCAAGCTTCTGCCTGAGTTCTTTATATACTAAATATTCATTTATGAACAAGTGATCGCAGTAGCACAATTCATTCAACGGCTACATTTGTTGCCTGGAGATCCGTGTTCGATCACACGTGTTGATATCGACACTTTTTTCCTACATAACAAGTAACTTTCTTTTTTACTCTAAAATCATGACTAAAATTTATACTGAAAGAAGGACTGAGGTTGTGTCTTTGAAGGGGAGTATGAATCAGCGAGATAGACCCAGGTAACTAGAAATGTGCACAAAGAATATTCAAATCATCCAAAAGATGTTTGTGACTTGTGGAAGTGTTTTAAGCGCAAAGAAAATCCAAGAGTCAACAAAGTTTATACTTGAGAGATGACGGAAAATTTGGGAAAGTCTCGGTAGTCAACCGAAAATTAACAACCTGGCAAATGAGGAGTGAATGCAGACTTAACAATGAAGTTTCAGTTGATAAGCAGTGTATTGCTATATACTGCTACTGGATCTGAACAAACAACGAGGAACCCGTATATATAAAAATATAATCTTATATTTTTATTCTTTGTCGGTGACGCTTATGTGGCGCAGGAGAGCAGTCGAAGAGAGGCGCTTACACGAGAAGTCATCGAGAGTCAGAAGCTAGCGGGACTTCGCTCTTTCTTAAGCCAAAATTCTAGACTGTATATAGTCGTAATACTCCCACGTCTCTTTGCTTTTTCGGGTTATCGTTTTGTTGACATTACGTATATGTCTGTCAATCACCTTCGTCCCCGGTCGACTTTTTTCTATTTCCGGATATATCTGTCACCTTTGTTGGACTTACCAACGGCCGGATGTACATGTCAATTAGTTCTGCTGTTCAAGCTAATATATTAGAGTATTCCGAAAAACAACTTGAACGGAAAACAATCTGTAAGCAAAAACTTCGGTATGGAAGACTGAATTGATAAAAAAACAAGCAAAAAATTCATGGGATGCTGGAAAGTGGCAAAAAGTAATTTTAGTGATGAGTGAGTGAGTGAGTTTTGTTTAACGGCACATCAACACCTCTGTGGGTTATTTAATGCCAAAAAGTTGGGGGTTTAAGGGTTTTTTTAACGTTCGGTTATAGTGAGAAGGTTGATTTAGTCAAATTTGAAAGGGAATTTGTTTTTATTCTTTTTTATTTTAGAAAAATGAAAATGTCTTCTAATTTTGTATTCAAAAATGTTTTGCTGAGAATATTTTTTTTCTTCAAAAATGTATTATGGTAATAATTTTTTCTTCAAAAACATATTGTTGGTAATATTTTTCCTTCAAAAATGTGTATCTTTCTATAAAACTCTATTTTTATGTATATGTTTCTATAAAAGTGCATTTTTATACTTTCATAGTGTTTTGACCTTAGTTTGGGGGTTAACTATTTGCCCATAGCTGGGACCATAACAGGTGCTACCACTCAGAGTGGACCTGGAAACAACAGCAATTAGGAAGTGGTTCCATGCTCCTCACAACCGCCCAATCAGAGGCCTTGCTGCCCGATGCAGTTTAACGTCATGCCCAGGAGCAATTTTAGTGATGAATTCAAAAGAAAGAAACACTCCAAGATACACCAAAGAGAGGATCAGTTTTGGTAGTGGATTCTTAATGGGTTGCATCTGAATCGATGGTAGAACAAAATTGGTAAAAGGAGATAGAAACATAAAGTGGAAACTATATTAGTTGACTACGGTCTAATTTGAAGCCAAAATACAAAGTTGAAAACAGTTCTTATCATATGCAGCACAAAGGTTTCTTGGGCATAAGGATCAACTGTTGAAAGACTTGCCAGCACAAAGTTCTAATCTTAGTATATTTGAAAAGTTGCGGTGGTAATTGAATAAACAAATACTCCAACGAAAACCAAGAGCTTTAGGAGTACATAACAAACTAGAGTACTGCAAAGAAGAATTTAAAACAAACAGGAGTACTGCAAAGAAGAATTTAAAACAAACAGGAGTACTGCAAAGAAGAATTTAAAACAAACAGGAGTACTGCAAAGAAGAATTTAAAACAAACAGGAGTACTGCAAAGAAGAATTTAAAACAAACAGGAGTACTGCAAAGAAGAATTTAAAACAAACAGGAGTACTACAAAGAAGAATTTAAAACAAACAGGAGTACTGCAAAGAAGTATTTAATACAATTCGAGTCTTAAACTCTGGACCGTGTTCAATACAATATCGCATGGAACATAGGAACATTGCTGAAAATTGATGCCCTCCACAGGCAACATACAACTATATTTACGAATATCTGACGTAATTTTGAGAATGTATTAATTCCAAACACTCCGTAATTCTGATTACCATATAAGTCAATAAAAAAGATACATACATCGTTGTATTTGAGTGAATGCCGATCATCGAATCGAAGATTTTGTTGTCGAATTATATAGCGTTTTTTAACGTGCAAAAATCTTCAGCTCAGTTCCATCAGTCAATGACCAAATAGAACCAGTTTTATGATGAGAATAACTTATGCCATACCAAAGTTAAAAAGAAGATTTACAAAACGTGGAAACCTGAACAAAAATATAAGTAAATAAACAAGTAGGATTATTTATTAACCGACGAGAAACGATGAAAAACAAAACAACGCAAGAGAAAAATACGAGAAAGACGAAGTGTTTTGATGGAAAAATAAGTAAAGCGAATCGTTTGTTAAATTATGGCAAACAGGAAGTTTTAGAAAAATAAGATGGCGTCAAAATTAAAACAAAATGAAATAAAGAATAAAAGAAAAGCGAAAGTAGAGGGTGTAAAATGATTCAAGAAGAGACGGAGAGAAATATGGTAAAGAGAGGAAGGGAAGAAAGTGTTAAATACAAAATGAATGACGAAGGAAGGTCAGAGAGAACGGAAGAAAGAGAGAAAGAGAGGGAGAGAGAGAGGTGGATAGTAGAGAGAGAGAGAGAGAGAGAGAGCAAGAGAAAGAGAGATGGAGAGTAGATAGATAGACAGAGAGAGAGAGAGAGGTGAATAGTAGAGAGAGAGAGCGAGAGAAAGAGAGATGGAGAGTAGATAGATAGATAGATAGATAGATAGAGAGAGAGAGGTGAATAGTAGAGAGAGAGAGAGAGAGAGAAAGAGAGATGGAGAGTAGAGAGATAGATAGATAGACATATAGAGAGAGCGAGAGGTAGATAGTAGAGAGAGAGAGCAAGAGAAAGAGAGATGGAGAGTAGAGAAGTAGATAGATAGAGAGAGAAAGAAGGAGCGAGAGGTGGATAGTAGAGAGAGAAAGCGAGAGATGGAGAGTAGATAGATATAGAGAGAGGTGGATAGTAGAGAGAGAGAGAGCGAGAGAAAGAGAGATAGAGAGTATATAGATAGATAGATAGAGAGAGAGAGAGAGAGAGGAGTTGATAGATAGATAGATAGAGAGAGAGAGAGAGAGGAGTTGATAGATAGATAGATAGAGAGAGAGGTGGATAGTAGAGAGAGAGAGCGAGAGAAAGAGAGATGGAGAGTAGATATAGATAGAAAGAGAGAGAGAGAAAGAGAGAGAGAGAGAGAGAGAAGTATAAAACGGAAAGGTGAAAATTAGGCAGTGAGAGTGGAAGAACGACTGGATTTTGAAAGAATTCAACATAAACGAGGGTGAAAGAACGAAAGAATGGGATAGAGTGAAAGAAAGATAGTGGGGAAGAGAGAGAGAGAGAGAGAGAGAGAGAGAGAGAGAGAGAGAGAGAGAGAGAGAGAAGTGTAAAACGGAAAGATGAGAATTAGAAAAGGGGGAGAGGTGAGAGAGGAAATAAAAGCAGTTAGTGTGGACGGAAGGACTTTTGGATTTTAAAAGAATTCAACAGAACTGAAAAGAAAATGGAGCGAGTGCATTAAATAAATAAATTAATTTGACATTCATTTCTTAGGCGGGAAAAATAAACAAACTCTGGTTTGACTTGGTAGTTTTTGTTTAGGGTCATTGCAACCTCCATGGACTATATAATGCTTATTTATTTATTTATTTATTTATTTTTTGGATAATGTTATCGATAGAAGTCTCACTAATTAACCCGTAGCTACAGTATGAGGAGGTGGATTCAAATCTTTCCCAAGGATATTTTCGAGTAAGTGAATATAAAATTGTAGTTGAAAATAAAATTATTTTATAGCAGACATGGCTACATGAGATTTTTTTATATTTGAATTGGCTACATGGTATTTTTTTTTTTAGTTGAAAAGACTACACATGATAATCTTATATTCACACTCCATCCACGTCTATTGAACTTCACACTCCACCCACGTCTATTGAACAGGTTAAGGGGCTCATCTCTTGTTCCCTGTTTAGGATGTGGTTTCCGGCTTTCTCTTTACCAATATTCTCACTTTTTTTTTCAGTTGGAGTAGATAGAGCTATCTATCGCCCGGTTCACACTCCACCCACGTCTATTGAACAGGTTAAGAGGCTTGTTCCTTGTTCCCTGTTTAGGATGTGGTTTTCGGCTTTCTCTTTTCCAATCTTCTCACTTTGTTTTTTTTTTCAATTGGAGTAGATAGATCTATCTATCGCTCGGTTCACACTCCACCCATGTCAATTGAACAGGATAAGAGGCTCATCCCTTGTTCCCTGTTTAGGATGTGGTTTCCGCTTATCTCTTTTCCAATCTTTTCACTACTACGTAGCCCCCTGCACATCAGTGGCGTTACCGCCTTGCTCGGGGTGATACGATTAAAAAAATATTTAAAATGGTAACATGTTATTATTTTATAGTTGAAATGGCTATCTGTAATCACATGGTTAAAATGACCGCATAAGATTATTTTATTGCTGAAACGGTTATATTATTTTATTTCAATGTTCAAAACGGTTTCAATAGATAATTGCGTAGCTGAAATGGTTACATGAAATTATTTCATAGTTGAAATGATGTCATGAGCTTATTTTATAATTGAAATGGCAAGGTGTAATTATTTTTTTACTTAAAATGGCTACATGAGATTATATTTCAAATGGCTACATGTGCGTTGTGGTACAGTGGATATCGACTCGGAACGAGAAACCGGGGAGCCGAGTTCGAATTCCAGTTGAATCCATTGTATTCACTTACGCGCAAATACCCTTGGGAAAGGTATTAATCCGTCTCTTCCTTCCAGTTATGGGTTAAATAGCAGGACATATTGGGTTCTATAGCCTTGGTCGGCAACCAGTTTACTGCAGAAAGCAATGGCAACCCACTGCGGGATAATCCTCTGCCCAGTCAGTCATGTCTCTTTCGAGACATGATCGCCCAAGCGTGTATCACGTATGGCACTTGACTGACTGACATGTAATAATTTAGTCGTTGAAATGGCTAGTAAGATTATCTTATAATTGGAATGGCTATATGTAATCATTTTATATTTTAAATGGCAACCTGAAATTATTTTATAGTCGAAATGTCTACATCAGATTAATTTATTGTTGAAATGGCTTTATGTAATAATTTTATATTTGAAATGGGACATGTAGTCATTTTATATTTGAAATGGCAACATGATAATATTTTATAATTGAAATGACTGTATGGGATCATTTTATAGTTGAAACGGCTACATGAGATTATTTTATAGTTGAAATGCCTACATGTTATCATTTCATAGTTCAAATGGTAGCAAAAGCTTATTTTATAGTTTAAATGGCTACATGTAATCATTTTATAATTAAAATCGCTACATGATAGTATTTCATAGTTGAAATGACAGGACGAGATTATTTTACAGTTGAAATGTTACATAAGTTTATTTTCTATTTAAAATTACTCCATTATTTTATAGTGGAAATGGCTACATGTGATCATTAAATAGATAAAAAAATGATGTTATTTTATATTTGAAATGGCTACATGTAATCAGCTTATATATTAAATGCTTTCATGATATTTCATTGTTAAAATGAATATATGAGATTATTTTATAGTCGAAATGGTTTTATGTAATCATTTTATAGAAGAAATGGCTATGAGTGATATTTCTTAATAGTTGAAATGTCTATATGTGATCACTTTATAGTCAAAATGAAAATGAGATTATGTTACATTGGAAATATCTGTATGAGTTTATTTTATAATTAAAATGAATGCTTGTAATCATTTTATAGTTGAAATGTCTACATGAGATTATTTCATATTTGAAATGTATACATGTAATCATTTTATAGTTGAAATGGCTATATGTGATCATTATATAGTCAAAATGGCTAAATGTGTTTATTTTATATTGGAAATTGCTACATATAATCTTATTATAGTTGAAATGATTAAATCAAATTGTTTTATAGTTCAAATGGTTACATGTAATTATTTTATAGTTGAAATCTCTACATGAGATTTTTAAAACTTGTAATGGCTACATGAGATTATTTTATATCTGAAATAGATACATGACGATATTTCATATTTGAAATGGTTACATGTGATCATTTTATATTTGAAATGACTACATGAGATTATTTTATAACTGAAATGGCTGTATGAGATTGTTTTATAGTTGAAATGTGTACATGTGATTATTTTATATATAAAATGGCTGCATGTTAGCATTTTATATTTGAAATGGCTCTATGTAATTATTTTATATTTGCTATCGGTACACGTAATCAACTTATACTTGAAATGGCTATATGTAATTATTCTATAGTTGAAATGTCTACATTTAATTGTTTTATAGTTTAAATCGTTACACGCATGTATTTTTTAGTTTTAATGGACACATGTTTTCATTTTATATTTGAAATGGCTACATGTAATCATTTGATAGTTGACATATTAACACGTGAATGTTTTATATTGAAGTAGCTATATATGATTATTTTATATTGTTAATAGCTAAATGTAATCATGTTATATTTGAAATGGCTAGATGTGATCATTTTATAATTGAAATCGTTACATGTCATCATATTTTACTTGAAATTGCTATATTTGGACTGTTTTTATTCTGTTAGTTTTCTTTCTCTGAATTTTCACTTGAGGATCTCCCTTCTGGTCCGTTTCGTAGCTGTCAACTTTAACCTTTAATAATTGAAATGCAATGTCAATCGTTATTTTCTGTCTTCTAAATTAGTGCTTTTTGTTTTTCTCTACCCTTATGGATGTTTTCTTTTTTCTTTTATTCGTTCTGTCTCAATACCCTGTAAAAAAAAGTTATTAGGTTAGTTTCTTGGCTGTGTATCATCTTATGTGTTGAACAAAAGTAGCCCGAGCGTAGTCTATTCTGTGTTCAGTTACGTTATCGCCTAACGCAAAGAAAACAAAGTCTGTTAGCAAGTCACTTCCCCATAACTGTAATGATGTCAGAGACATAAATTACCTACTATTAATTGGTCATTTTAAAATGTAAGCTCAGCGAATTCTGGTTGTTCTGTCTTAAATTGAATTTTATTCATATTACTCGTAAATTCAAGCTATTGATATGCCATCTTTCTGCAGATATTCGAGCCTTTTGTGACAAAATTGCCGGTGAACGTCTACAATGGAAGAATTGGTCGCGTTCGTCAAGTGAGTTTTTGAGGTAGACAGACAGCCGATTAGAAAAAAGTCTATGACGAATAGTTTGCGTACTGTGGAGTTCATTTTCTTTATTTTTTTTATAATTATTTATGTAAGCAGAAGAGAAAAAAAAATTAAAAACAAAAATGACAGGCACAGGGAATGTCGAAGAATGGGTAAGAAAAGATGGTAATCAAGGAGATAGAAGATGACAACTGACGCTGCATTTAGACTTTTGGAGATTGCAGTAACCAGGGAATCAACTATACGGAAGGGATTTCCACAGGCGAGAAGTGCAAAAAAAGAAACTGTGGGGTAGTAGTAGTAGTTAAATCTATTTTGGCAGATTTCTTATTGAGACGAAAGGGAAGCCCGCGTTAGTATGAAATGATCTGGAAGTATGGCCGTTCAAGACGACATTCGTTTTATGATTTGATATGAACGATTTGATTAAATCAAAAAATATTCCAGAAATACTGTAGCTCTGTAGCTTTCGCAGAAAGCCAGCATTCCAAACACTGTCAAATGCTTTCGAGTTATCCAGAGAAGCACCATAGGCATCGCCCTTTTTATCAAGAGCCTGGTATATATATTCAGTGAAAGTGGTTAGAACATCAGTTTTGGACCTGCTGAAGCTGAAGCCGTACTGTTTGTCAAAGAGTAGGTTGTGTGACGTGAGTTGATGAACCATTTCGGCATTGATAATAGCCTAGAACACTTTGTCAGAAAGCGGAAAGAGACTGATAGGGCGATAATTAGAGAGGTCATATGGCTGCTAAGAGTTTTTAACAGGAACTACAGAAGAGGACTTCAAGAAGGAAAATAGGAAACAGTGAGGCAATAGTTATAGAGTTTGGAGGAGACAGGAGAGAGTTCAGAAGCACATTTTTGGAATGCCATCACCTCCGTATGGGAGCCAGTCTTAGAAATTATGTTAGAGACCAGCGAAGGGTTATAAATAGATCACTCAGATGAGCCTCAGTTATTCATGGGAAGTCGGGTGACGAGTTAAGTGTGGAGTTGGAAGAAAATTTGCGAGCAAAGCACCCAACCTTGTCCACTGTGGATGTGAGGAGCTCAAATTGATTGAATAGGGGGGAATTGAGGGTATGCAGAGCCAGAGTTTTTGGAAGCGCTGCTTTATTCTATGAGCAAACAATAGCTTAGCATAATTTACGACTCGTTTGCATTCATTACAAGCGGGGAAAAAAAGGGCGTATATTACAGTCAGACGCGTCGCTTCGATAAAGCGAGGAGAAGAGGTTTCTGTGGGCAATAGCGGCCGAGCAAGCAAGAGAGAACCAGTGAGATAAATGTGGTTGAGCGCGAAATTTTTTTTTTTTTTTTTTTATAAGCGTTTCACCCCGAGCAAGGTATGTCACTGCCACTACTGCGCAGGGGGCTACATAGAGTGGAGAAAGGATGATTAAATATAGGAAATGTCAGAGGGTGGGTGATAGGCGGGTAAGGATACCGAGAATGAGGGTTGGGTAGATGAGAGTGTTCTGAGAATAATTAAGAGTTAGTGTGATAGGAGGTGTCTATTGACCCTACATTTAAACATCTGGAGAGTGTAACTGTCGGGAAAGCAGAGTTGTGGAAGGGAGTTCCCCAGGCGGGAAGCGCGAGAAAAAGAAGCTGTTGGAGTAGAATTTACGGTTACATCTTATTTGTTTAACTGTAAAATGGTGGGACCTAGTTGCTAATCTAGTATCTCGTGTAAATTCGTGCTTAGGCGGCACCAGTGATCTAAGCTCATCGGAGCAGTAGCCATGAAAGTACTTGCCCTGACTGGGATGAAAGCATCGATACCTGTATTCACCCAAGAGGAGATCCCAGCAGCACAGTCTTCAACTGGGAGACTAAAAACTTTGTTCCAAGGGTCATCACAAAGCAAGTTGCGGAATGAGTCCCAGTCCACTCTTTGGTAGCAGTAAGATATTCTGCTGCTAGGAGGTTCCTGGAAAGAGGAGAAGTGGAAAGAGATATTAACGGATACCCCAATGAGAGGGCACAGCAACATGGTTTCGCAAGAGTCGGGGATATAAGTAAATCAGAGATCTAGAAGGAAAGCGTGTCTTTCATGGTTACTATGAAAACAAGCGGGGAAATACACCATATGCGGGAGAGACAGTGATTGAATAGTTCAGGGTATGAACGCCAGCAAGATCAGTTTTCCATCCACTTGGCATTCAAGTCATCGGATGCAAATATATTAACGAACGGGTGATAGGAAATGGCCTTGTCTATATAATCTTAAATGCTATCTAAAAGCGGAGCGGTAGAGAAAGACAAAATAGCTGAGTTTAGTAGAGATAGAGACGGAGGCACATATAAAAGTGGACTGGAGACTCAAAAGAAAACACCCTAGCCAGAGGGAGACGTTCGCGGACATAAACTCCCAGTACATGCATGTGGATATTGGAGTCCTTCCTAAAGAGAGAAAGGCTTACGGCCTATCACGTTGAATACACCGGTTCTCGCTCGATCACCGAAGTTAAGCAACGTTGAGCCTGGTCAGTACTTAGATGGGTGACCACTTAGAATACCATGTGCTGTAAGCGTATAGTGACGAATGTGCGTTGTGGTGCAGTGGATATCAGCTCGGAAAGAGAAATCGGTGAGCCGAGTTCGAATTCCAGTTGAACACCCTTCATTCACTTAAGCACTGGTACCCTTGGGAAAGGTATTAATCCGTCCCTTCCATCCAGTTATGGGTTAAATAACAAGGGTAGGACTTGGGGACCCTGCTCTTAAAAACAAATCCCAATGAATCGTGAAAAGAAAAATGTTGTAAAAATAAAATAACCTTACCCAAAATCATTGGTTATGACCTTAAATGATCCCATAAGGATTGATAGGTCGTTAAACCTCGAAACAAACAAACAAACAAATAAAAAGAGAACGGTAACCAGGAATCGAGAAATAAGAAGAGAGGATTGTAGGATTAAGGTTAGTTTCACAGAGAGTTAGGATGTCTGGGGACCTTTTGTGCAGAAGTTGGTACGTATACCACGTTTGTTAGAAAGAGAAATGTTGAAAGGTTTAGGTGTTTTTTGTTTGGTTGGTTAAGTTTTACATATATGATTGTGAATTGTCATGTTTTAGTTTATTTTGGTAAAGAAGGGCCTAGAGTAGGAGTAGCAGACAGTCATCAAACGCGACATATGCGGAAAAGAAACTAGCACAGACTGCTGCATGCAGAGAGACTGCATGAGACCCGATATTATGCGACTGTCGATCACAGCAGCCTTTTTTAGACGCTACGTAAGAGATCGGGATCCTAATAACCAGTCAGAAGCAGCAACCAGGAAACTGCCGACACGGTGCCCTACTGTATGAAGAGACGTTGCCACCATTCACACACACCACAAAAAAATCACGAAAGCATCACTAATGAGGCCTGAGGAAAGGAAAAAAAAAACAAAAAACGGGAACCCCTTCCTAAACAGGAAACAAGGGATAAGAGAAGAGGAAAATGTATGAATCGGGTGATAGGAGACCTTATCTACTCTTATTGAAAAAAATAATCTTACTATGTCTTAACTTAGTTAAAGTCATGTGATCCATTACTGAACAAAATATCTTAATCTTTTCTGCTTGTTTTACGCTGTGCGATTTTGATAAAAGAACGTTTGTTTCTCTTGGACGCTCCCATAATCTATAATTTGCTTATTCATGTTTATTCATCAACCTGCCGACACTTCGAAATAATTTAATGTGTTCAATATTTCATTTCTTTTTATTTAATTCAGTGCAGTGGCAAAGAAGGAGATTATGTGAAAATAATGTGCATTTTCATCATTGAACTGAAAACATTTTGATGGACCATTTTTTTAATAATATTCACGAATAAATAAAATGCATTAAAAAGGAAGGAAATTATGTTAAAAAAGCATTTGTTAACTGTAATACTTTTTCATCATTACGTTACATATTACTGCTGTGGCTACATATGTGATTAATATTCACCACTTAATTAAGTGCATTAACAATGAAGGTTATATTGTAACCTCCAACTATTTTGGTCACTATAACACGGTCGATCGATGTTTGATCACTAAGATCCAAACTCGGCCCTGTCCCAAGTTGTGTTTGTTTGATAACAAGGTCGATTTGGTCGTTGACTGCCAAAATTCGCTGTCGTGTGTGGTCTACGCAGAGTCCAAAGTCGCATTTAAAAAAAAAAGAAGCAAAATATATCTTTGCGGAATTAAAACTGAATCTTTATGTAAAGTGCTTTTCTCGGTATAATTCTTGGTTATCGTTTCCCGGGAGCAACTCCATCTCTTATTGGCATCTCACACCACCGCTTGTCAAGAGTTGTAAACAATTCCTTTCTTTTTCTTAGTATTTCTATTTTGCCCGCTATTTTCAGCCAGCCTTTGACCAATGCCATTTCCCTTAACTGGTTGGCAGTCAGTCAGTTGAGTTCCATACGTGATATACGCTTTGAAAGATCAAGTCTCGAAAGAGACATGACTGACTGGGCAGAAGATTATCCTGCAGTAGGTTGTCATTGCTTTCTACGGTAGACTGGTTGTCACCCAAGGCTATAGAACCCAATCTGTCCTGTTATTTGACTCATAGCTAGAGAGAGAAGAGATGTATTACATTATTACGTAGTAATTAGTGGGGGATCAGTTTATTACTTCATAACAATAGAACATCGATCCCCTACTTTATGCACAGTAGAAGTCTTAACCATGTTTTCAACTATTGTATTCAGTTAGTTAAGTGCCATACGTGATACACGTTTTGGGCGATCATGTCTCGAAAGAGACATGGCTGACTGGGCAGAAGATTATCCCGCAGTAGGTTGCCATTGCTTTCTGCTGTAGATTGGTTGTCAGCCAAGGCTATAGAACCCAATTTGTCCTGTTAGTTAACCCATAACTGGAGGGAAGAGACGGATTAATATCTTTCCCAAGAGTATTTGCGCGCAAGTGAATGTAAGGAATTCAACTGGAATTAAAATTCGGCTCCTCGGTTTCTCGTTCCGAGCCGATGTCCATTGCACCACAACGCACATCCTCAGATGACAGTACTTTTCTCTAATTGGAATCTCTCACTATTTCTTTTCGAGGGTGTGGAACTTTCTCTCTCTCTCCATTTTTCTCTCTCTGTCTCTCTCTTAGCATTTTATTAATTAGGACTTGTTATTTTAAATCCCGAAATTTTATTCTTAGGAAAAACAATTATCTGCAAAATTTATCTGTTTCAAAATCAGTGGAATGCCAGATGCCTTCTCTGCTTTTAATTCATAATTTTTTGTCAGGGTCGTTAAATTTTCACAATAATAAAGGAACCATGCTAATAGTACAAACTTATCGTTGGGCTGACCTCTCTTAGATTTGTAACACCCCAGTTGACAGCCCAAACAATTTCTCCGGCGGCCGTTCTCCACGCTGTGATGTTGCCGGGAGTTTGTTGAAAAAGTCGGAGTCTCAAGCTGGGGGTACAAGATAAACTATAAGGAACGAACTTCCACGACTTGGATGAGTTGAAACGGTGCTTTAGAGTTAGTCCTTTCGGTTGGGGCAGGCGATGTGACACTCAGCTCTAACTCTAATTAATGGAGATCACTTGCCGAACTGACCGACTCAAGACGAACGGAGTTTCTACTTCAAGCACACACCCGGTGAACTAACTCAACTCCACTGAAACTAACTAACTGGTCGGCTTGGAAAAATCACCTGTATTTATTTAAAACAATCCGGAAGTGACTAGACCATCGAGTGATAAGCATTGGCGACTGTAAGTCCAAAATTTCAAGGTACTTAAATTTTCCTTCTTTTGATGTGTAAACATCCCGGCAGACATCCCGTATTTT
Source organism: Ascarosepion bandense (assembly GCA_037127315.1). Taxonomy (NCBI): domain Eukaryota; kingdom Metazoa; phylum Mollusca; class Cephalopoda; order Sepiida; family Sepiidae; genus Ascarosepion; species Ascarosepion bandense. Next base: position 5,877,049 of record JBBBDQ010000350.1, on the reverse strand, counting down.
CCAGGATTTTTTAACCTTTTATCTTAATAAAGCTTCCGCCGGATGTTTTTATAGCCCTGACTCTTTACCCGTAACCAGGCGTTTTTTTATTGCTTGGAGAAAGGGAAAATTCTATTATCTTTTCTTTATTTTCTTAATGTGTGGTCAAGATACAATAAAGACAGTTTTTGACCTGGTCAACTTAAAATCTATTTCCTAAAAGTTTATCTTTTTATCACATCAAATCACTTAGTCAAATATTTACCGTAAGACTGGTAGGATTTAACAGTAATCTGATACCCTTGTCTCTTCCACAAATTTCCTTATAAAAGAAAAAGCGTTTATTTATTTATTTTTTTCTTTTCTTTTTCACTTTTGTTAAACGAAACACATGTTTTTAAACTATCTTTCTATTCTTAACCATTTTCTATTTTAATCTATTATAATAAAATGCATATTTTACAAATCCACCTTAATATACACCTAGTTATCGTGTCACAGGTTCATTAATGAAATGTTCTTTTTCCACTCTTGCCTAAAAACGGCCTCGAACTTGTCAACCTGATTTCCTCAATAAGAACTTCATTCTTGAGTCTTATTTTTTGATAACAATGTCTCTGGAAATCAGGAATAATAAATCAGCGGCTAGCCCAAAAGCACATGGCTTTTTGGGTTTTGTTCACTTGTGGGAAATTCTATTTATGTATTGGTTGATTTGAAAAAAAAAATACCCACGTTTTCGTATCAGTATAGCTATCGTTATATCCATTTATAAATTCTCATTTTTTATCTCCCGGTATGCCTATCGTTATATCCGTTAATTATTTGCTTGTGTATCAGAAAATAGTATTACAATATATATAACTAGCAGTATAGCCCGGCGTTGCTCGGGTGTAATGAAAGCTTTAAAACTAATCCATCGTCCTGGAGCTCAGACTCAGCCGAAGGAATATTTGTGTGAAGTTTGGTGAAAATCAGATAAAAATTGTGGATTTGTATAAAGGATATACAGGCAGATAAACAGATACATACACAAACATCTTGCCTTATATATATATATATTATCGATTTTCTGCACTATTGTAAGAACTGCAACCTTGAAACTTCTGAATATCGTTTCTTATGTCTTTGTCTATGAGTGTATCAAATTTATAACCCGATTTTTTCGATTATCGATTTTCGATATTTATCGGGGGTACCTCGACACAAAACCTAGCTAAGAACACTCGCAGATACTTATAGTACAACTGTGTAAACTTTCAAGAAAATCGGTTTAGCCGTTTCGGAGTCTATAGGTAACGGACACACACACACACAGAGACAAAGTTCCATTTATAAATAATTAGATGTAGAAAAGTATTTCTGTTACCATAAGATTGAAATGTTCATTTCGTGGTTAAATATTGGATGAAGAGAGGAGAAAAGGCATGAAAAATATTTTGCTTTTTGGAGGTGGGGGACTCTTAATTGGAAAATCTAAGAATGTTTCATTAAAGTCTACGAAAAACCTGATGAACAGTTTTATTGTATTTAAAATCTGTGAATTAGAATCCTTCCGAGGAACAGGGTCATTGATCTTTACTTTATATGATTGTTACACAGAGCCAGATCGTATTGAGAAATAGAGTTAGACGAAGATGATATTAGACTCATCTGAATAGGAATGCTATGCGTGTAGTTCGAAGAAAATCTGAATTCAAAAGGCCGCCATTTTGAACAATGACATTTGGCATTCGTGGTAAACGAATAAGTCTAGCTTATTTGAAGTAACAAAATGGATTTGTTTTTGAATCTCTTGTTTGATAAAAAAATAACAGCATTTTCTAACCGGCAAGTTGTTTACGCATTGGGATATGTATGCGTGTACTTATGCTTGCTTATGCGCGTGTTTGTTCATGTGTATATGTGTGAGTGTGTATGTACGCACCAGTTTCACTTCATATTATTGTATCTGCACTTTTGCGTCTGCTTCAAAGAAAAGCTGTTAATTCGCCGATATAAAATTATTTACTGTTGACCATGTTTTTCTCGACTTTCATTGACTTTCATAACATTAAACATTAATTTTCTTCTTGAAATTTCCCGGAAAGCCAATGATGTTATTTCAGGCTTTTAATACAAACCTTATTACGCAGTAATTTTTTTTTGTTATAAAATTTACATTAACCAATCGATGTTTGTAAAAGATTTAGGTTATATTTTTATGAGCAAAAGTATTGTGTGAGTTACAGTTTATAAACTCTGTCATTAATATATTCAGGAGAACATTTTTTGTGTGTGGTGGGTGATGGCGGTATTAGGCTTTATTTTTCAAACAAATTATTACATGGATATTTATAAATAAATTTAAAAGTGATAGAAAAACTATACACTAGAGAAACAAATATTTGAATAACATAAATAATTTATTATTTTAATATTGGTAATATGGATACCTTGTCATTTTATTTATGTGCAGGTGAACGGCTCAGAAGGAGAGTTCGGTGAGGTCAGTTCGAATTCCGGTCGAGTTTGTTGCACTCATTCGCACAATTATCCTTGACTATACGCCATAACATCACTTATCTGCGCCTTTCGTGCAAATAATTTTCATGGTAATTGCTCGGATGATCATTCTTCTTTGGTACCAAGACTTTATGAATTTAGGTGCAGTATTAGACTGGTGGCTAGGTTTCATCATTTTCCAGTTGAAATGGTTAAATATAACCGTAAGTCAGGGGTCGGCAACACCCGGTACCCAGGCCTCATCTGGATTACGAACGATTTTTTCTGGCCCACCAACTTAACACCTGGACATTAATTATTTAATAAATTTATTGAGTAATTTCCCTAAAGAAATGTGCTCCTGAACTCTCCTCTGTTCTCTCTAAACTCTATAACTACTGTCTTTCTGCTTCCTGTTTTCCTGCCTGCTGGAAATCCTCCTCCGTGGTTCCTATATATAAAAATATTGGAGAACCCTCTGACTCCGCTAATTATCGCCCTATCAGCCTCCTACCGATCTTTGGCAAAGTTCGAAGCCATCATCAACGCCGAGGTGGTACAACATCTCACAGCCCATAGACTCTTCTCTGACAAACAGTAAGGCTTCCGCTTCACCAGGTCTACTGCTGATATGCTCACAACCATCACTGAGTATATACACCAGGCCCTCGACAAAAACGGTGAAGCCCGAACTGTGGCCCTTAACATCTCCAAAGCGTTTGACAGAGTCTGGCATGCTGGTCTTCTATGCAAGCTGCAGGACTAGGGTATAACTGGACAATTGTTTGAACTAATCCAGTTATTCCTTTCAAACCGTACAATGAGGGTGGTATTGAACGGAGAAGCCTCCCAATAATATCACTTGAATGCGGGTGTCCCTCATGGCTCTATTCTAGGTCCTACGCTTTTCCTTATCTATATTAACAATCTCCCTGACGTAATAAGATCCAAAGTGAGCATATATGCTGACGACACTATGGTTTACTCGTCTCGATCAAAAATCTACCGAGGCTGAAAAAGCAAGCCTCGCTGCCGAGCTTGAAAAGAACCTCCAATCCGTGGTGGACTAGGGTAAGAAATGGCTCGTAAATTTTAATGCATCCAAAACGAAGTTGCTATCTAATAACCACCACAGACAATCGTTCCTCCTGCCCATTAACATGGATCAGGCTTCTCTTCCTGAAAGCGAAACACTGCGCCTCTTCGGGTTAACTCCCACACCAGACCTCAAGTGGAATAACTATATAGAATCCATAGCTAAATCCGCTGCTAAGAAAGTCGGTTCTGTGTGAAATTTTTCCCGTCCAAAACAATCCTGCACATATACAAGTCTACCATCCGCCCGTGCATTGAGTATTGCTGCCATATCTCATCCGGTGCTCCTGCTATCCACTTAGGTGTTTTCGACTGAATCCAACGGAGAATCTGTAATGTGATCGATTCCGACTTGGCAGCTAGGATACAGTCGCTTTCTCACCGACGCAGTGTGGCTTCCCTATGTCTCTTCTACAAATACTTTCACGGCTTCTGCTCCGATGATCTTAGCTCAATGGTATCCCCTATATAAAAATTTCCTCGAGCCACAAGATTAGCAACTAGGTTTCACCCTTTTACTGTAAAACCAATAAATTGTAAACGCAAATTCTACTCCAGCAGCTTCTTTTCTCGAACTTCCCGCCTGTGGAATTCTCTTCAATATACTTGCTTTCCTGACAGTTACAATCTCCAAGAATTTAAATGAAAAGTCAATAGTCATCCCCTGTCTCACTAACTAACACTCTCTCTCGTGCTTTTCTACATCCACCTCACTCTCATCAGTGCCCTCTTCCCTCTCCTACTCTGTTCCTGACACCCCCTACAACCTCTCACTCCTCATAACATTCCTTCTCGTCCGCCCCAGTCTCCTCTTCCCTTTCCTACTCTCTTTCTGACACCATCTGAAACCTCTCACTCTTCACAACATTCCTCCTATGTAACCCCCTGCACTACAGTGGCAGTAAAATGCATTGCTTAGGGCGACACGATTAAAAAGAAAAATGTGGCAGAAAAATATCAGATGGAGTTAATCGATTTCCAATGCGACGAATTTTTAAATCAAAATTTAGTTCCGAGCCCACTGCTAACTTCTACAAGAAATATATTTTGCCAGGCGGAATGCATAAAAACTTATTGAAGAATGCAATAATCATGATATCATTATTTGAAAGTACATAGGCTTTTTTCTGAAAATTAAATATACTAAAACTCGTTTTTAAAACAACGTTGGGTGATGACGAACTGGATGAGATTTTGCTTCTCTCACCGACAGATATTTCTCATAATATGGAAAAGTTCTCGAACAATAAGCAAAACTACGTGCCTTATTAAATAATTTGCCATTTTGACATGTATTTTGTTTGTAGTAAGATATTTGCATTTTTTGTTGATTGTATTAGTTGTTTTCCTGTTATTCCTTCAGTAAAATAAGAAACCTTGTTTAAATGATATAAAATTAAATGTATTCATATTCCTTTTTATTATTTGTCGATTTTTATCGAGCCTTTAGATGTCAGGTAATTTGTGAACAAATTTTTGGTGCTCTACGCCGTCGTCAGGTTAATGACTGAAGTTCTCGAGTGATATATCGTGTGTATACACTGCTTATATACAACACGTTAAAATTTCCCTTCTCTGATTCCATGCGTCGATATCTTAGGGAGTAGTGACTCCGACTGACACCAAATCGGTCGAGTTTCGATCCCGGGCAGAAGCAAGTGGATGCGTCTCGCCACACTGATGAGCTGTGATACAGCGAAACAGGCTTGTATGTGGATGACTAATATATATATATATATATATATATATATATATATATATATATATACCCATGGCAACGTAAACAAAAACAAAACAATTAAAAGAAGACTCACTGCGAAACGAAGAAGACGCACATTATAGCTAACCGGCAGAAAGGGCGAAATATCACTCTAGAACTTCAGTCATTAACCTGACGAGGGCGTAGAGCGCCGAAAATTTGTTCACAAATTCATTGACAACTAAAGGCTCGACAAAAATCGACAAATAATAAAATAATATTAAATTAACTTTGTTGTTTTATTTTATTTAAACCTCAAGACCAAGGAAGCCACCTGGAAGAAGCTGTCTGATATCGAAACAATTTATTATAGTAAATATACCATGGCCCACCTCAGAGACACTGCAAAGCTGTCTGGGCCGCTATCTCATAAAACTTGCCCACCCCCACCGTAACTTATATGCTAATAGTTTCTTATATTTCTAGATTTCTGAGGTATTATAATTGTTTAGACTATTTACATCGTCCGGAGTGTTGTCCCCACTTTATTGCCCTATTCAGGACGTTTCCTTCGTTGTACTCTCCGGACTTCTTCAGGAGCAATATTTCTGAGATGAGGGATTGTAACTATTTACATCGTTCCGCCAGTTGTCCTCATCTTTATCGCCATATCCACGACGTTTTGACCGTTCTACTAATGCATCCCAAGAAAATGAAATTAAAATTGTCTAAATAAAAAAACTAAATAAAATATTTTATAAGTCTATCATTCATGTGGATGTGCGTGGGTGGTGCGGTGGATATCAGTTTGGAACGAAAAATCGAAAATCCGAGTTCGAATTCCAGTTGAATTCGTTGCATTTAATTACGCGCAATTAACAGGACAGATTTGGTTCTATAGCCTTGAATGGTAACCAGTCTTCCGCAGAAAGTAATAGCAACCTGCAGCGGGAAAATTTTCTGCCCAGTCAGTCATGTCTCTTTCAAGACATGATCGCCCAAGCGTGTATCACGTATGACACTTAACTGACTTATTCAGCCATGTATTGAATATTACTGTCATGTCTAGTCAGGTGCTTCTGCTATATAGTTAGAGATTCCTGATAAATTACAAAATATTCTATTGTTATATCATTGCAATTGTTTGGTCTTGACCTGGCATCTCGACTTCAATCACTTTCCCAAAGCCGTAACGTAGATTCCCTGTGCCTTTTCTATGAATATTTTCATGGTAATTAAACTGATGAACTTTATTATTTGGAACCTAGACTTTATGAATGCAAGCGCTGTACTAGATGACCAGATATACAAAGATAGAAAGGGGCGTAAGACAAGGATGTGTCTTTTCACCGGATCTATTCAACTTGTACAGCGAGACTATTCTGAGGACTCTGGATGTTATGCCAGGATTTGTCCTCGGAGGCCACAATTTGAACAACATAAGGTATACAAATGATACAGTGCTGATTGCAGACACGGAAAACGAAACTGCAAGACTTCCTACAGAAGATAGCTGAAGAGACTGACAAAAAAGGGCTACAAATAAACTGCAAGAAAACCGAATGAATAATCATCAGCAAAAAGAGCAGCTCAAAATGCCAAATACAGATGGGGGATACTAAAACCAAGCAGGTATAAAAGTTTAAATATCTAGGAAGTGTTCTAACAGAAGACGGAAAGTGTGACACAGAGATCCCAAGGCAAATTGGTATGGCTAATGAGGCGTTCCAGAAGTTGAGTAAAGTACACAAGAAACTTTCACTAGAAACAAAGAAGAGAGTACTTGATTGCTATGTGATGTCAGTTTTCAATATGGCAGTGAATGCTAGACAATATAAAAAAACTTGAAGCAGGTGAAATGTGGTTCTATAGAAGGATGCTGCGGATGTCGTGGACCGAACACGTGAGCAATGATGAGGTTTTGGAAAGGATGGAAACAAAAGGGAAATTAATATTGAGCATCAGGAAGAGACAACTAACGTTTCTGGGACATGCAATGAAGAAGGAGGGACTGGAGAACCTGATACTAACAAGCCAGATAGAGGAAAAATAGACAGAGATAAGCAGCGGATAACATATTTGAAGGGCCTGAGCAGGTGGATGACAGAATGGGGGTTGCGTGGTGTTATAGCAGAAAGGAATAGGGTGACGTGGAAGCCCATGATCGCCTACGTCCTGAAAGCACAAGGCACATTGTTGTTGGGTCTCTTATTTTTCCATGATAATGGACTCGACTTGAGTATACATATACTCCTGCCATAGTGAGAGATACCGACAGATACCGAGGTTTCACGGAGAATATAGCGTCAACAAGTTCATAGTAGCTCTGAGCTCCACTCAGCGAGAATATTATTATAGAGCACCCGTCAGCTTTCGACGTGGACATACTAAACATATTACGGCTTCACTTCAAAGACTTGTATATATATATATATATATATATATATATATATATTTCGTACTAATTTATATTCCTGGAGTACTAACCTGCGTTCAAGTTTGTATCCTTTACGTTAATATACTTATTTTTCTATTTCAAATTCTGGTTGTTATTCATTTATTTTGTGCGGTTCCCATTCCCGGAATCCACAACACACATAGAAGAAGAAGACTAGATTGATGCAATTTCTTATCATCTTGCAGTTGAGATGGCGAGATGTAACCGTAAGTTCTATGCTAACAGTTTCTTATCTCGCACTTCTCGCTTGCGAAACTCTCTTCCGGCTCCTTGCTTTAAAGTCAATTTTGAGTTTCAAAAATTCATATTCAATCGCTATCTTTTGTCTTCTTAATTCCTGTTCGTTGATTGTTTTCTATATCCTTAAGACTGTTTTTTTTCTATTTCTTTCTCCTATTATTTCCTACTTAGTACTCATTTGTGCCTTAGTAGTTTTATTGCCTTACTTCAGGTGAAATGTTTTGAAAAAAAAACACAACCACATCACCATCATCATTAACAGCAAAAAATCTATTAATCCATTTATTCTCCCATCAGCTATGGATTAAATAACAATGTGGTCTGGGCTCATTAGCCTGTGTTGGTACCAGTTTAAGAGAGGGAGAACACTAAATTAAAAACAATCAAATACGAGGGTCATTCAATAAATAAGGTGAACTTTTCGGTATAAGGATTTCTAATACAGATAGAAGCTTACTTTTTTTATTTTTTCAACCTAGTCTCCCAGCAGCGTCGCAAAATTTCCCATCTTTGCAGAAGCTTCCGTATTCCCTCAGTGCAAAAATCTTTAGACTGATGTCTCAGCCAATCGCTCACAGCACTTTTGACTTCATCGTTACTTTCAAACTTCGTGCCTCTCGTTGACATTCTCCTATGAATTTCAGCTGGTTTGCACCCTTCAGCAACCAAAACCTTAATAACTGACTTCTGTTCAATTCTGAAGCATGTTCTTGGTCGGCCATCTTTGTTAATCTCCAAAACTCTCAAAGTTTTTTTTCAATCTGAAAAAAAAAAAAAAAAAAAATTAAATCCCTTTGAAAAAAGAGTTAAAGGGAAAAATTTAAAAAAAAAGTAAGCTTCTATCATGTAGAAGTCCTTATACCGTAGATGTCCTTATACCGAAAAATTCATCTTATCTATTGATGTCCTTATACCGTAGATGTCCTTATACTGAAAAAATTCATCTTATCTATTGATGTCCTTATACCGTAGATGTCCTTATACCGAAAAATTCATCTTATCTATTGATGTCCTTATACCGTAGATGTCCTTATACTGAAAAATTCATCTTATCTATTGATGTCCTTATACCGTAGATGTCCTTATACTGAAAAATTCACTTTATTTGATTGAATGACTCTCGTACTTGTAGCTGTCTAAAGAAGTTAGATATTAAGTGCCTGTAAGTCAAAAACAGTTTAAACAGATATCCGTACAAGTATATACACAGTTTTTTTAATGCATGATTAAGATTAATATATATTGGTTAGTTATTTAGACAGTCATACACACTTTTCTTCTACATGTGTCGTGTCCTTTCAAGACGTAGGTGATCATGGACTTCCACTTGGCTCTGTCTCTTGTCGCTCTCAATATTTTTCCTCTTGGGATCTCAGGAAACCCAGCTGTCTCTTCCTGATGTTAAGTATGAGTTTTCCACTCGTTTGCATCCTCTCCAATACCTCATCGTTGTTCATGTGCTCAGTCCATGGTATCCTCAGAATCCTCCTGTAGAACCACATCTCTGCGGCCTCATAACTCTCCTTCAACCTTGAGTAAATCGTTCAACATTCACTGCCATACAGAAGTACAGATATCAGATAGCAGTCCAGACCGCTTTTTTTTGTTTCCAATGAGATTTTTCTGTCTCTCACTATTCTGGTTAGCTTTTGAAATGCATCCTTGGCCACGCACTTCAAAACACTTCAGGTATTTAAATTTCTATACTTGTTTTATTTTAGTTTCTTTAACCTGTAGTTGGCATTTTGGGACCTTTTTGCTGATGACCATACATTCAATTTTCTTGAAGTTTATGCTCAGTCCTTTCTTCTTACTTTCACTTGTTACCTTCAGTAGGAGGTTCTGCATTTTCTTTTCCGAGTCTCCCATCAGCAACGTGTCATCCGCGTATTTTTCATTGTTGAGATTGTGGCCGCCAATGTCGAACCCTAGCAAGAATTTTATTTCTCTCAGGATTATTTCATTGTATAAGTTGAATAGATCCAGCGAGAAAATACATCCTTGTCTTACGCCCCTTTCGATTTTTGTATTTCTGCTGGATTCATTTCCTACGCTTACCCAAGCGGTTTGCTACCAGTATAGGTTCTTGATTATTCTAATGTCTTTTCCGAAAATGATGAGGTCACCAAACATCTCGGACAAGTGTTTGTGGCGTATTTTGTCCAATGCCTTTGCATAGTTTATAAAGCACAGATGAAGGTCCTCCTGCATTTGTATCGCTCTTTCAGATAGTCTTCTTTTTCCGGTATCTTTAACGAACCCCCCCCCCCCACACACACACACAAATAGGAAAATCAACCCTACATAATAAGCATCATATAAATTAATTTTTAAGTTAATATAAAAATAAAAAAAATCTGCAGTCATTTGATGAAACCGCCAGATGAGTGGACGGAAGAAAATGCAGTTTTGTGGTACGGAATATAACAGGAATCCGCTCACTAAGAAATTATAGTTGTATTAATCCTATATATTCTATATATAGGATTCTATATATAGAATTATATACCGAAAATCTAAGCAAGAGCCATCAAACCTACCTAGGTTTCACCCTACGGCTTGTCAGGGTATATATATATATAGGTTTGTTGGCTCTTGCTTAGATTTTCGGTCTTCGTTGCTCTACTTTCGTATTGAGCGCTTTAGTGTTAGGGTTTTCGTCTTGGGTTTTTTTCCTTTCTTACGAGTGCTTGACTTTTTGCTCATGTACTTCGTTTGTTTCTTTTTTTACTTCCCCTTCTTTTCCCTCCGAGTTTGTCCTCGGTGGGTTGTTCAAGACGATTTAAATTATAGCTTAATTAGTACTAGTTTAGTTAGTTCTGTTACTATTAGTTAGTTCTGTTACTATTGGTATTGTTATTACTATAGTTAATGTTATAGGATTATATATATATATATATATATATTGATAGTACGTTTTAACGTATGCTGCACATATTGTATAAGAAGGTGATATTCTTTGCATATTTTGAATGTTTTTTCTTTATTTAATTTACATGGTATAAGAAAAAGAATTTTGGAGAAAACCACAAATATTTTCAGTCACTTCTGCAGCCTTTGTCAAACTATTCAATATCAGCTCCTGAGAAAGACTGCAGGAGAAAAAGGAATTTTTTGTATTTTCCAAACATCATCTTTGTCATCATTATATATATAGGTGTATTTGTGCGTGTGCGTGCCTTGTGTGTGCCAAGAAAAAAAGATAGTATGTAAATATACAGAGAGAAATGGGAAGATAATATATACATTGAATCACACACAGATATTGAGAGAGTGATGGAGATAGAGATATCGTTTTTGACTGAGAGAGAAAAGGGTGAAGAGAAAGTGAGAGAGAAAACGAGAGAGAGAGAGAGAGAGAAAGAAAGAGGTAAAAAACAACGACACATTTCCAAATACCCATTAAAATTCTTTTAAAAATGTTCAGCCTTGTAGTTTTGTACTCAGCAAAGATGATCGTTCGTTCAGTTTCCATGGACCGGACATTTTTTTTCAGCCGAGTGAATAAGCGTTATATTTTAAGTAAAAGGAAAATAATTGTTGAAAATTGATTGATCGATCGAAAGGGAGGTGTTGTGAAATCGAGGCGAATAGGAAACGGGGACGGGGGAAGGTAAAGAAAGGTGAGTAGCAGGGAAAGAACATAAGTAAAAGCAGAAAAGTTCGTTTTTTTTTAAAGAGAAATAATCGTAAGCATAAAAAAAAAATAGAAAAAGTGAGAAACGGAAAATATTTTTGGGTGGTATGTGTAAAGTGTAATTCATCATTCGGTTTTGTGGGAACTCTTTTGAATTGAAGGCTGGAAAAGCCTGCGAGTCGAAAGGAAATTGAAGAACGGAAACAACCAAGAAAGAAAATGGGTAAGAAAAGGAGGGAAGAAAGAGAAAGGAAGCAATGTATTGTGTAAATGTTCATGAGCAAGAGAATGTTTGGGGGAGAGGATTTCATTAAAATAAAGAAAGAAAGTGTGATACCGAAGTGTCGAAAAGAAGTGAAGCAGAAAACAAAGAAAATATGCAGTTTTGACGGAAGAGGAGAAAGTCGGGAAGCGGGCATTTTTTATAGGCATTTACTTAGTTTAACTTAGTATGACAAAAGGTTAGCTGAATAACGTTTAGTTTACATAGTTAAGCATTATAAATATTAGTTTAGTCTGACGCAAGGCTGCAAACGTGAGGTCGTTTCGGGCGAAGCAAAAGCACCTCAGTAGAAATCTGTTACTCTACAGTGGAGTATGCAAATATTTACATTGTTTGACTTCGTTTGATAAAAGACCCACAAGAATAGATTGAACTGATTGCATGTAAATAGTTGTCCAATCAAAATAGAGACCTATTTGGCGCTCTGAAGGATTCTTCTTCTTCTATGTGCCCTGTCCCTTCAGAACGTAGGCGATCATGGCTTTCCACATCTCCCTATTCCTGGTGGCTCTTAGCACACCTTCTTCTGTTACACCATGCAATCCTCGTTCCATCATCCACCTGATTAAGTCCTTCAAATATGTTATCCGTTGCTTTCCCCTGTTTCTTTTTCCCTCTATCTGGCCTGTTAAATTTTTGAAGATCCTAGTTGATTGGAAAGTGGAAAGACGGAAGATGGTTCTAAAAGTGACAGAAGAAAACTGTTAGCATAAATATTAACGTTAAAACTAGCAATTATAACTGAAATGGAAACCTAGCCGCCAATCTAATCAGTCAGTTAAGTGCCATACGTGATACACGCTTTGGACGATCATGTCTCGAAAGAGACATGACCGAATGGGCAGAAGATTATCCCGCAGTAGGTTGCCATTGCTTTCTGCGGTAGACTGGTTGCCGACCAAGGCTATAGAACCCAATATGTCCTGCTATTTAATCCATAACTGGAAGGAAGAGACGGATTAATACCTTTCCCAAGGGTATTTGCGCGTAAGTGAATACAATGGATTCAACTGGAATTCGAACTCGGCTCCCCGGTTTCTCGTTCCGAGCCGATATCTACTGCACCACAACGCACATTCTCAACGCCAATCTAATACTGCGCTTAAATTGTGAAGTTGAGGTACCAAAGAACAATTATCATCAGAATATTTATCTTGAAAATATTAATAGTAAATTCACAGAGAAACTACATTTCGATGATGGGAAAGTGTCTGAAGCTAAGATGCCATGTTAGCACCGATAATTTTGCTGATTTTAAAAATATTTTGTCAAGGATCTCTAGACACATAAATGTTCCAATCGGTAAATTGTCACCATTTTAAATTTTTACTTTTGTGCATGCGCGATATTTTTTTATTTTACCGACGACATAGTATAGTAGGGTCAGTTGGGCACCATCCGCGGGAAAAAAGAGCACCATGACACAATTCACCTCACCAGAAATTTGGAAACTGCATGCTGTACTGCTTGGAATTCGCGCCGGAAGCCCCAATACACAGCTTTTTAGGTCGTTTGGGTGTTCATTTGAGGACAAAGCAATGGGTTCTAAAAGCGTTGGTTAAGTCAAATGGTGATTATGAAGGTGTTTGGAGTGATCGCCTCTGATGGTGACGTTATGCCTCTATTCATCTTCCCACAGGGCTTCAGACTCGACGCGGAGGCCTACATGAAGTACCCTGAGAAGATAGTGCTGTTCTGGGTCAAGAGGTGGATGGCAGGTTGAAAGACCATATATTTGTCAAATGGACACTGCACCATGTCACACAAGCAGGAGAACCTAGCTATGGCTTTTAAAGAATTTCTACGGTCACATCACCCCTTTCATCTGGCCACCTAACTCCCCAGGCGCAACCCCCTTGATTATTATGTGTGAGGCACAGTTGAGCGAGAGACCAACAAAATCTCTTGTAACACCAAATATGAACTGAAGGCAAATATTATGACAGCATTCACCAACTTAACCGAGGAGAGTGCCCAGAAGAGTTGCAGAAGATTTCGAAATCGTCTGGAAACCGTGGTAGAAACCATTAGCAATTTTATGGAATAAATATACGCTTTAATATTGCAAGATATTTTTTGTAATGTTGCTAAACATACCTGTTAAAATGAGATATCAGTGTTAATTCATTTTTGCGTAATTAAGACGTCAATTTTTCCCACACACTGTTTATATACGAAATCCCCACCTTGTCAGATCCGGGAGCTATCCACTATTTGGCTATCTACATTAGAATATATATATATATATATATATATATATATTTTTTTTTTTTTTTTTTTTAATCATTTCACCCCGAGCAAGGCAGAAACGCCACTGATGTGCAGGGGGTTACATAAGTGTAGAAAGATTAATTAGAAAAGAGTGAGGAGTACAAGCTAGTTAGAAAGGAACAATAGAAAACTGAGAAAGCAGGTGCAATGACAGGTACATGGGCGGAGAGAAAGGGAAGCTTATACAGGGGAGGGGAGAGAGAGCTAGAGGCCAGTGGTTAGTAGGTGAGTATTAACTTTGCTTTTAAATTTCTGGAGGTCGTAGCCGTCAGGAAAGCAAGAATACGGGAGTGAGTTCCACAGGCGGGAAGTGCGAGAGAGGAAGCTGCAGGAGTAGAATTGTCGTCTGCGTTTGGCTAACCTGACTGTGAATGGGTGGGACCCAGTTGCCAGTCTGGTTGAACGGGTAAACACCTGTTGAGGAGGCATCAGTGACTTAAGCTCATCCGAGCAGAAGCCATGAAAGTATTTATAGAAGAGACAGAGGGAGGCCACATTTCGACGATGGGAAAGTGGCTGCAGACGAGTCGCCAGATCAGTACCTATCACATTACAGACTCTCCTTTGGAGCTTGTCAAGAACACTGAGGAGAACGGCAGGGGCACCTGACCATAAATGGCAGCAGTACTCCATGCACGGACGGATGGTTGACTTGTATATATGCAGGATGGATTCAGGTGGAAAAAACATCCTGGATCGACATAGTGACCCAATCTTCTTAGCAGTAGATTTTGCTATGGATTCAATATAGTGCTTCCATTTGAGGTCTGAGGACAGGGTAAGTCCGAGGAGGCGTAGTGTATTACTCTCCGGGAGAATCATCTGGTCCATGCTTATGGGAGGCAGAAGAGGTTGCCTGTAATGGTTGACAGACAACAGCTTGGTCTTAGAGGAATTAAAGTTGACAAGCCACTTCTTGCCCCAGTTCACCACAGAGTGTAGATCCCGCTCAAGGTCAGCAGCGAGATTATGTCTGTCCGCCACGACAGGTTTCTTACTGGAGCGGGAGTATATTGTAGTGTCATCTGCGTAGATGCCTACTTGGGACCTGATCTCATCTGGGAGGTCGTTGATGAAAATAAGGAAGAGCGTTGGGCCCAGGATAGAGCCTTGTGGGACACCAGCATTCGTGCTGTAGGACGAAGAGGCACGCCCATTCAGAACGACCTTCATTTTGCGGTTATTTAAGAAAGATTGGATTAGGTCAAGCAGGCGACCGGTAATACCATAACCGCGTAGTTTGCATAGGAGGCCAGGGTGCCAAACCCTGTCGAAAGCCTTGGAGATATCCAGAGCAACCGCGCGAGCCTCGTCAGACTCATCAAGGGCCTGTAGCATGTACTCCGTTACAGTAGTTAGCAGGTCGGCTGTGGACCTGTCAAATCGGAATCCATATTGCCTGTCGGAGAACAGCTTGTGGGCGGTGAGATGATGAACTATTTCAGCATTTATTATAGCCTCGAACACTTTCCCGAATATTGGTAGGAGACTGATAGGGCGATAGTTGGATGGGTCCGAGGGTTCACCACAATTCTTAAAGACAGGAACGACTGAGGAGAATTTCCAGCATGCAGGAAAGCAGGAAGCAGAAAGGCAGTAGTTAAACAGTTTAGAGAGGACAGGGGAAAGTTCAGGGGCACACCTCTTAAGGACTATCACCGGGATTCCATCGTCTCCACACGCCTTATGGGGGTCGAGTTTTGAAATTACTCTGGATACTATTGTCGGGGTAATATACACGTCATGCAGTTTGGCCTCAGTTCTAATAGGGAAATGAATAGAATAAGTAAAGAATATATATATATATATATATATATATGAATAGAATAAGTAAAGAATATATATATATATATATATATATATATATATATGAATAGAATAAGTAAAGAATATATATATATATATATATATATATGAATAGAATAAGTAAAGAATATATATATATATATATATATGAATAGAATAAGTAAAGAATATATATATATATATATATATATATATATGAATAGAATAAGTAAAGAATATATATATATATATATATATATATATATATATATATATATATACGAGATTATAGTTATACTCGTCTCGAAAACCTTCCTCGAAAACTTTCGAACGAAGGAAAAATGGTTTTAAAAAAAGAAAGAACTTAGGATATGAAAGTTTGTCAAAAGTTTTCGGACAGAAATTACCACGAAGTCCAAAGAAAAAAACCCGACACGAGTAACCATCTAACAGAAAGCGCTCAATACAAAGGTAGAGCGAACTTAATAGTACCTGGCCAGCTTTTCCTGACGATCCGTTTAGGAGAAACCTAGGTAGCTCATTAGGTGCTACTGAATATACAGTGTTATATATATATATATATATATATATATATATATATATATATATATAACACTGTTTTCGGATGGCAGGTATTAATTTTAAGTGATTTTCAAGATGAGAAAAGATTTCTCTAAAATTAGAAAATACAATTATTTTTGTCAGGAAGAGTAGCCGAAATGTTAACAGGTAGAAAATACAGATGCAAAGTTACTGAGTACGAAATTATGTTTTGAGTGAATTCATCAAAGTGATTCCAAACAAGATATCTGTCACTGGGTTTTGACGATGGGTACCCAAGGTCGAAATGAGGCGTTGACAATCTCCTGTGTACTGGGTTACCGGATCAGTTTACAAGAGCAGGTAAACAACAACAGGGAGTTTTCTCCCCTTCCTCTGGAAGTTGAAATGTTAAATGATATTGCTTACATGTCAACAGAGTAAGTTATTTATATAGGTAGGGGGAAATAGGACTCCATTACCCAACCTTATCACCCGGTTGGAGTACCAGTTTAACAAAATCAGAATGAAAGGACAAATTAGTCAGTCGGCCATAGCTGAAGGATGGGATTAAAGTCGGCTCCCGAAGCTTAAAAGAAAAGGTTGGAAAATACGGTCGGTCTGAAAATCTTGCCTCCTGCTAGAAATAAGAGAAAGACGATCAGAGAGAGAGAGAGAGAGAGAGAGAGAGATTGCTAAATTCAACCAATCGATCGTCCCGTAAAAATAATAGAACATTCTACTGAATAACAACCAACTCATATTTCTTTTCTGACACTTACTTTGACATGTAATCTTGTAATTATTCGATGTATATAAATATATATAAATATACACCCTGTCGTTGCGATCTTGAATCTGGTTTTTATCATATACCAATCCCACGCAAGTCTGGTCCATCCTCATGAAGTGGTAATAAGCGGTCCTGTTTTGACTAATCTGAGATTATCAACACAGCGGGGCAGAATCGCCCAAAGGTCAGGGAGGTTGACTGGACGCACTTGGGGACGTGCTATATATATAGTGACGTAAATTAATAAATATGCATTTGAAGAGGGTATACATAAATATTGTATTATTATCCAGGTGTCAATCAAACAGTGCTCAATGTATGAACAGAGTTGTATTATATATATATATATATTAATAAATATACATATTATCATACGTCTAGGGCACGACTCGGAAAGATTGAAATATGCATTTGATGATTGCATAACGCATGAAACTCTGAATCGTGCCATAGACATAGAATAATATGCATATTTATTAATATATATATATATATATATATATATATATATATATATATATATATATATATATATAATCAGTCAGTTAAGTGCCATACGTGATACATACTTGGGCGATCATGTCTCGAAAGAGACATGACTGACTGGGCAGAAGATTATCCCGCAGTAGGTTGCCATTACTTTCTGCGGTAGACTAGTTGTCAGCCAAGGCTATAGAACTTAATCTGTCCTGTTATCTAACCCATAACTCGAGGGAAGAGATGGATTAATACCCTTCCCAAGGGTAAGTGAATGCAGAGAATTCAACTAAAATTCGAACTCTGTTCTCCGGTTTCTCGTTCCGAGCCGATGTCCACTGCACCACAACGCACATATATATATAATAAACACCTCAAAACATAAAACAATTTTGAAACTTAAATTAGAAAGCGCAAAACCAGTAAAATTTATTTTATTTAACAATTTCTTTACGCACATTTTTTCATTTTGACATCCGATAAGTTTTAATATTTTATTATTTTCAACTTTTAATATAAATTTTCTAATTTTGATGTTTTTAAAATTTAATTTAAATTTAATCTTAAGAGATGAGAAAACGTTTACAGAATTTTGAGCAAGTGCGAAACTTGCAAAAAAAAAAAGTTAAGAACGGCTGGTATATCTGAAATGTAATGCTTAATCACATTGGATTTGTCAAGGTTGATAAAAGAGGCAATAGCATTTACTGACACATCTTGGCTTGATAACGCAGCAATTCCTTTAAATCTTCACTTCCGCTTCCCTGTTGAATTAAACTTTATCTATTTTTGATTCTACACACGATTTCACGTGTGTGCAGATTTTGAAGAAAAGCTGATAATTCGCAGGTGTATTATTAATAAGTGTTAAGCAAGTTTTTCGAGTCTTGCTTCGGTTTTAATTACATTATCCACTTATTTTCTTCTTGCAATTTCCAGAAAAGTAAAAGGTGTGAAATGAATTATCTTGATTCTTGCCTTTTATTAAAATCATTATTATAGTTTCATTTAGATTAGATAGTCTCAATAAACTCATGAGTATTTTGCTTCATATATATGGGAAGTTTTTAAGGGAAATACGGAGGTTAACGCACAAACTGTTTCTACGTATTGTCTTTTGATGATTTTTTATTGTTCTAATATATATATATATATATATATATATATATATATATATATATATATATATATATATATATATATATATATATATATATATATATATATATATCAATAAAAAAACATCAAAAGACAATACGTACAAACAGTTTACGCCCCGTGGCCCAGGGGTAGAGTCGTCGACTGACGTCAATTCGGTCGGGTTTCGAGCCTGGGTTAAGGAGCAATCGGAGTCTAAACATATCTGTCTGCGGATGATAATGATAATATATGCGCTAAAAAGTCTGCCTGCTTCCACCGAATGCCCATAGCCCAGAGGTAGAATCGCAGACTGACGACAATTCGGTCGGGTTTCAATCCTGGGTTAAAAAGTTATCGGAGTCTAACCATACTGATGAGCTGTGATACAGCGAAACAGATCTGTCTGCGGATGACAATATATATATATGTATATATATATTTTAAACATATATTGTTAAATATAACAGACAGTGAATGTTTATTATGTCTACTCATGAGTCGTTCTAAACATTGTATGTTGGCTTTAATTTCAGGTGAAAATAAAAACGAAATTGTCCAACATTTGGATATTTTTTATTGTGCTGGTTCTAAAAAATATCCAAATGTTGGACAATATTTGTCGTTATTTTCACCTGAAATTGAATCCAAAATACGATGTTTAGAACCACTTTATGATTAACATTCATTGTCTATTATATTTAAGAGTATGTTTAGGGAATTATCTGCTGCCTCGCACTGTACACACACACACACACACACACACACACACACACACATATAATTTATTTGTTTCAAAACTTGTTTTTAATAGATACTCGTATATGAGTAGATAGACCTTTTTTTAGAATTAAACTTATATCTATCGGCCTGAAATCTAATTAGGAAAATATGCAACTTCCGGCATATTTTCCTAACAAGATTATTACACACATTTTCTTCTCAAGATTTCTTGATTATTACACACAATCATACATGATTCTTTCATTTTACTTTAAAAAAATCGTTCATTGCTTGATACTTGTATACATTATTTTGGTACAATTTTGAACGGAAATACATTTCGTTTTTTCATTCACACATATATTAACGATACCGACATATAAACACAGTTAATTCATCTATAGTTTAAATACATTTGATACATGTATTTTTTGCGTACATATACTTACATTCAAAATAAACATCTATTAATGAACACGCATATTAATAGACATAAGTTTTTTCTTCAAATTTAAAATTATTCATCCATTGCTTTTTTACACATGACACGTGTCTAACCAATGAAACCAAATCTCAATAAACATACTGTTTGGATGGACTTTTCAAAAGTTAAAAACAAAAATTAAACCATTCGTCTTAAAAAATATCTGAAAAAGCTTGTTAAAGTGAAGCATCTTAGATTGAAGACACATTTTCCTACCTGTTCTTTACCTATTCCATTTATCTTGTTGAATTTCGACACACACACACACACACACACACACACACACACACACACACACACACACACACACACATATATATTTTAAAATTTTTGTATTTACGATAGTTTGTCTGACCATTTATCCATTTGTAGACATCTACAACAACATTCCTGTCTACATTCACAATATAAAAAATAATGATAGATAATACAACTATTCTATATCAAGAAAACAACAAAAGCAAACTACAGATTCTCGAGTCAATATTCATTAAAACAATTAAGCAGTCAATTAATAGAATCATCTATGAATACATTAGTAATGGTCTAAAATGTTTATATAAAGAACAGTTTTTTCAATGCTTTAATACGTGCATGACCATGACATTACAACATATAAAAAAAGTTCATTTTAGATAATTTTCACTTTCTAATGAATGCTAGTAATTTGTCAACCGTTATATTTGAAGCAGGAAAAATGTACAGTAATTTTCAGCAACACATTTTTCCGGTTACATTTGTTATCATAACTCACAAACCTGAAGATGATCTCGGAAAGAAGTTGAAGGTACTTGGGTACCTTAAGAAATGAATGAAAATAACATCTGTCAAAGTTATAGATCATTTCCGACATCTTTTGATTGTAATACGCGACAGATTATCCGTGAGTATGAAAGGATTTTATTTAAAATAAGCAAACATAGTGT
This sequence comes from Ascarosepion bandense, assembly GCA_037127315.1. Lineage (NCBI taxonomy): Eukaryota > Metazoa > Mollusca > Cephalopoda > Sepiida > Sepiidae > Ascarosepion > Ascarosepion bandense. The sequence continues at coordinate 5,856,038 of JBBBDQ010000350.1, read as the reverse complement.
TTGCAATTTATTTAATCTGACACACACACACACACACACACACACACACACACACACACACACACACACACACAGATATATATATATATATATATATATATATGTTTGAACATTAATTTATATCGATACTCGTATTTAAGTAGATATTCTGTTTTTAATTAAACAGTATTATATATCTATATCTACTGGCCTGATTATTTACGATAAATTATATATATATATATATATATATATATATATATATATATATATATATAAAAGAAATTAAAGAAGTTTTTCACTGAGCAATATTGTTTTAGTCATGCTGAATTTGAAGTTTTGTGAAGATATTATTGTGATGTTTTTACTCTTCAGTGTTTTGTTTCGATTGAAAACCCAGATGGTTGTTATTGAAAAAATGATGGTTGTTATTGTAACAGAAGACATTACAATAACAACCATCATGAAACTTCGAAATCGGCATGACTGGAATTACACTACTTAGCTAAGTGAGAAATTTCCCCACATTAATTCTATTAACGTTCTATCTCTATTTTGATATTGAGCACTTAATGACAAAACAAACCCGCTTGCCTAAAATGCCTTTCTACCAGTCAGTCAGTCAGTTAAGTGCCATACGTGATACACGCTTGGGCGATCATGTCTCGAAAGAGACATAACTGACTGGGCAGAAGATTCTTTCTCACATACTCACAAATTTCTTTCTTACATACTCACGCTGAAAGAAAGAAAAATACTGGATTTTAAAATTAAATACATACAGGCTAGGGTTAAATAGGGACTTAGGTGTTTTGAATCTTTATAAATATTTCAATAGCTAAACATTTTATAGATACACTTAAAAAATACATTTTTAACCTTACAACTTAATAGTTTTTCCTATACATATTAAGACAGTATACGTGGATCATCACTATGTTATATATATATATATATATATATATATATATATATATATATATATATATATATATGAAATGATGATACTAGTCCTGACCAAAGATCCATACTTACGGTTATGGGTAATATAGAAGTGGTCTCTACTTCTTTCATTTGTGTCGTTTGAGGATCACGTAAAACTCGCGTTATGTCATCCGCAGACAGATCTGTTTCACTGTATCACAGCTCATCAGTACGGTTAGACTCCGATTGCTTTTTAACCCAGGATTGAAATCCGACCGAATTGGCGTCAGTCGGCGATTCTACCTCTGGGCTATGGGCGTTCGGTGGAAGAAGGCAGACTTTTTTGCGCATATATTATCATTATACGCGACCAATATATATATATATATATATATATATATATATATATATATATATTAACCTGAAATTAACGCCAAAATACGATGTCTAGAACGGCTCATGATTAAACATGATAGACATTCATTGTCTCTTATATTTAACAGCATATGTTTAGAATATATATATATATTACTTTTAGTAAACGACGCAATATTCTCTCTGCCCAACAGCAAAAACAAATTGCACCCACCACTCCTCACCTGTGACAGCCAAAACATTATATATTTTCTCTACTGTTCAATATGTCTAAATAGTGGACATATTGGTTAATCTGGTAATAGCTTTAGATTTCGTTTCAATATTCACAAACTTAGCATACACCAGAACAACCAATATTCCTCCATAGCAGTTCACTTCAATCAACCGGGTCACACTTTAGAAAACTGCAAATGTTTACTAATAGACTCCGATTTTAGTTCTACACACTCACGCAGAAAGAAAGAAAAATACTGGATTTTAAAATTAAATACACACAGGCTAGGGTTAAATAGGGACTTAGGTGTTTTGAATCTTTATAAATATTTCAATAGCTAAACATTTTTTAGATACAATTAAAAAATTCTCTAAAACAAAATTTATAAGTATTAAAGATAGGTTTACGTTTACAAACATGTTTTTAAAAAATCTGTCGCTTTCTGCGTCACGTGATGTAAACAATCTCTCTCCACACACGCTCTCGCAAAATACGTTTCTAATTTAAATTTTAAAATCATTTGTTTCTGATGAAGGACCGAGGACGGTCTGAAATATAAAATATAATAATAGAAATAAACAAATACTGTCAAAAGAATTACAACTTTTTAGCAGTTTTTCCTATATATATATATATAATCATTTCATCCCAAGCAAGGCATTACACTGCCACTATTGCGTAGGGGGTTACATAAGAGAAAGTGATGAGAAAGGGAGGATAGGAATTGTCGGAAGAAGGATGATAGACGGATGAGGATACCGAGGATGAGGGTTGAGTAGATGGGAATAGTGTTTGAGAGAATGGATGCGAGCTAGTGTGATAAGAGGTGTCTATTGACCTTACATTTAAATTCCGGGAAATTGTAGCTGTCGGGGAAGCAAGTATATGGAAGGGAATTCCACAGGTGGGAAGTGCGAGAAAAGAAGCTGTTAGAGTAGAAATTGCGGTTACATTTTAACTGTTTCACTGTAAAAGAGTGGGACCTAGTTGCTAATCTAGTATCCCGTGCGAATTCATATCTAGGGGGCACCGGTGATCTAAGTTCATCAGAGGAGAAACCGTGAAATTATTTGTAGAAAAGGCACAGGGAAGCCACGTCACGCCGGTGAGAGAGCGACTGCAGCCGAGCTGTCAAATCGGTATCGATAACATTACAGATTCTCCGTTGTATTTTGTCAAGAACCCCGAGGAGAATAGCAGGGGCACCTAACCAGACGTGGCAGCAGTATTCAATACACGGGCAGATGGCAGATTTATATATGTGCAGGATAGATTCAGACGGGAAGAAAGAACTTCCGGGCCCAGCACCGAGAACCGACTTTCATAGCAGCGGATTTAGCAATGGATTCGATATAGGCATTCCACTTGAGGTCCGCTGAGAGTGTGAGGCCAAGGAGGCGTAGTCTTTTACTATCAGGGAGGCAAGCTTGTTCCATGCTAATGGGAGGTAGGAGCAATTGTCTATGATGGTTAATTGATAGCAGCTTCGTTTTGGAAGCATTAAAATTTACGAGCAATTTCTAACCCAGTCCACTACGGATTGGGGGTTCTTCTCAAGCTCGGCAGCGAGGTTCGCATTGTTGCCTACACCAGATTTTTGATCGAGGCGAGAGTAAACTGTGGTGTCATCAGTGTACATGCCTACTTGGGATCTTATAGCATCGGGGAGATCATTAATGTAGATCAGAAAGAGCGTAGGAACTAGGATAGAGCCTTGAGGGACACCCGCGTTCGTATGGCAGTTCTGGGGGGCATGTCCGTTTAATACTACCTTCAATGTGCGATTAGAGAGGAATGACTGGATCAGGTCAAACAAATGTCCAGATATATCATACCTTTGCAGTTTGCATATATATATATATATATATATATATATATATATATATACACGTTTATATAAAATAAATCATCGCAGCATCTCTCTATAATTTCAACGATTTGATCGCATGTCTTTTACAGACTTATTCTCACATACATACGCATATATACTTATATTAACTAACATTGCTGGACGTGCGTTGTGGTGCAGTGGATATAGACTTAGAACCACAAATCGGGGTGCCGAGTTCGAATTCCCGTTGAATTCCATGCATTCACTTACGGACAAATACCCTTAGGAAAGGTATTAATCCGTCTCTTCCCTCCAGTTATGGATTAAATAATAGGACAGATTGGGTTCTATAGCCTTGGCTGGCATCTAGTCTACCGCAGAAAGCAATTTCAACCTACTGCTGGATAATCATCTGCCCAGTCAGTCATGTCTCTTTCGAGACATGATCGTCCAAGCGTGTATCATGTATGGCACTTAACTAACTGACTGTATAACATACACCTCAACAGATAAGCACGCATACATTATTACACACTTTACTGTCCAAAATATTCCTCACACATATGTTTAAAATTTGTCTATTGCTTCAATGCACGTGAAATATTAGGTTGTCCCAAAAGTTCATAAACACTTGCAAAAAATTGAAATTTTACTCGTCAAGTAATCTAAGGTTACCAGAAAACACTTGCAAAAAATTGAAATTTTACTCGCAAAAACAACAAAAAATATTGCTCAAAATAAAGACCATCATTTTCCAAGACTTTCTGCCATCGATCTGCAAGCTTTCGGATCTGGTCAAAGTACCATTCAGCCGGTTTTGAATCAAAGAATTCTTGACACGCTTCTTCGACTTCATCAAACGAGTCGAATCGGCGGCCCTTCAGAATGTGTTGCATTGAGCGGAAAAGGCGGTAATCTGATGGAGCATAGTCAGGACTGTAGGCTGGATGTGGCAGAACCTCAACGCCGTTCTGCTCTTCAAACTTGTCTTTGGTCTTCCTGGCGGTGTGTGGCTTGGCATTGTCCTGCTGCATCAAAGCGCGCTTTCGGTTGATCAGTAAAGTTTTTTTTTTAAAAGGAACGATGTATTTCATAGTATTTTTAGTATTTATTCCTAAATGGAAATAGAAGGGTTATTTTGTTATTATTACTTTGCAAAATTTGACAAGGCAAATGGTGACAATTTACCTATCGCACCCTGTAGATTTGCTCTCTCTCTCTCTCTCTCTCTCTCTCTCTCTCTATATATATATATATATATATATATATATATATATATACTATTGGCCCTAATTATAGTCCACCCCAGTTTTTCAAAAGAAACGATGTATTTCATACTATTTTTAGTATTTATTGCCAAATGGAAATAGAAGGGTTATTTTGTTATTATTACTTTGAAAACTTTTACAAGGCAAGGAAGCAATGGTGAACTCATCCGAATCACCCGTAAATGTTCTTCATTTTTCATTGATGAAACTGCAATATAGGTAATTATTAAATATTTATAAATTTATTTGATGTACATTTTATTGTGAAATATTAACAAAAGAACCATTCTATTTTCATTTACAATTATTCACTTGACAATGAATACTAAAAAATAGTATGAAATACATCATTTTTTTAAACACTGGGGTGGCCTAATAATTATGGCCGGTGGTGTATATATGTTGTAAATAATATTCTGTAGAAAACTGTACAGTATCGGAAATAGGATGTTTTTTGACATAGGCAGTATGTTCATGGATGGTGATTGTCTGTTTCACTATTGAAATGATCTTCATGGTATCGAAGTTCTTTTGACGAGTGAAATTATTTGTTACCAAGCAATGAATGATGTCTATTTCAACGATTCAAAACAATATAATATCGCGTTTTTTTTTTGGCGGGGTGGGGGGAGGATACTAAAATATCTATTGACATTATTTACATCGGTCGGACTGCAGTTCTCATCTTTGCTGTCATATTGACGAAGTTTTCATCGTTGTATGTTCCGACCTTCTTCAGATGATATGGTTCAGTGTATATAAGCGTTGGGGCGTAGAATCAGAATAATGTACCCCTGACACGTCGTAAGTGTGACAGTAAAGTTGAAGACAACGAACGGTCCTAACAATTTAAGTTGTTACAATACTTCATCTTAGAAATATAAACAAATACTGAAGGACACAGGAGCGTAGGCAGGCCGAAACGTGAGTGTGACAGTAAAGTTGAAGACAACGGTCCTAAAAATTTAAGTTGTTACAATAATTCATCTTAGAAATAGAAATATAAACAAATCCTGAAGGACACTGGAGCGTAGGCAGGCCGAAACGTGTGTGTGACAGTAAAGTTGAAGACAACGGTCCTAACAATTTAAATAGTTACAATACTTCATCTCAGAAATACAAACAAATCCTGAAGGACACCGGAGCGTAAGCAGGCCGAAACGTGAATGTGACAGTGAAGTTGAAGACAACGGTCCTAACAATTTAAATAGTCTCAATACTTCATCTCAGAAATATAAACAAATCCTGAAGGACACCGGAGCGTAGGCAGGCCGAAACGTGTGTGTGACAGTAAAGTTGAAGACAACGGTCCTAACAATTTAAATAGTTACAATACTTCATCTCAGAAATATAAACAAATCCTGAAGGACACCGGAGCGTAGGCAGGCCGATACGTGAGTGTGACAGTAAAGTTGAAGACAACGGTCCTAACAATTTAAATAGTCTCAATACTTCATCTCAGAAATATAAACAAATCCTGAAGGACACCGGAGCGTAGGCAGGCCGAAACGTGAGTGTGACAGTATAGATGAAAACAATGGTCCTACCAATTTAAATAGTCACAATAATTCATCTCAGAAATATAAACAAATCCTGAAGGAGACCGGAGCGTACACCGGCCGAGCCGTCATGAATGTGACAATAAAATTTCAGAACTACGGTCTGAACAACAATATATAGTGTAATAGTTATACCTCATCTCGGAAATATACACAAATATTTTTCGTAGTTTTTACTGAGAAACTAGTTTTTTTTTAATCATTTCACCCCAAGCAAGGCATTCCACTGCCACTATTGCGCATGGGGCTACATAGGGGAAGGTAAAGAGGAGGAGTGGTTAGGTGTAGGAAATGTCAGAAGGAAGGTGATAGATGGGTAAGAATACCGAGGATGAGGGTTGGGCAGATGGGAAGAGTGTTTGAAAGAATGGGAGCGAGTTAGTGTATCAGGAGGTGCCTATTGACATTACATTTAAACTCCTGGAGATTGTAGCCGTCGGGGAAGCAATCATGTCGGCGGTCTGCCAAGTTGGTATCGATCACATTACACACCCTCCACTGTACCTTGTCGAGAAGCCCGAGGAGAATAGCAGAAGCACCTGACCATTTGTGCAATTTTCGAAATTTTAAAATTGTTAAAGCTTGTAAGATAAAAAAAGAAGGGTTTTTAAGTTAATTGTAAGTATTTATTCGTGAATAAAACTTAATTAATACTTTGTTGCAGCACCATTTGTATTTATTATTTCTTTCAATCATTGTGGCAACTGTTGGACTTTTTTGGATACATATATACTGGTGAGACCCTATGGTTCAACCCATTTTATAGTTCACCAATAGAAGACTTAACCAATTAGGAAGCTCAACATATTCAATGAGAAATGTATCAAAAGCGGCCATATTTTTCCGAGTATTGCCGATCTAATCCGGTTCAGGAGAGGGTCTGATTCGGGAGTGTTAATCATTGACGTTGTTTCATTGAACACATTACGTGCTGCGATGATACTCTATATCCAAAAACTGTGACACACATGGTCAACAGATGCCAAGAGGATACTCTATATTCACGAAAGTTATCAACAATGTCAACATTCCCGCAATTCGGACCAACATTACCTTCATTGGTTATGGGCCCAGACTTCCAGGAATCAAAATACGAATTGTGGGAGGTGAAATTCCTAGGCTACCTTACAAGACGAAAACTTCTGAACATCATTCTTTACCAAGTGAACCAGAAAGAAGATGATGTTTTCATGGAAAGAAATGAAATGCGACTGTGTCCGCTGAATTGATACAGCGAACCGATTAACCTATAGAAATCCACTGTTGAGACATTACAGTAGTGTGGGCATAGATTTGCATCGGGGCTAGTTGTAGGCCAATCAAAAACTCTGTTCTTATAGGAAATTTTTTGTCGATTTCGCTACGTGTCGTAGAGCAAAATAATGTCAGAAAACAATTTCATTGTCCCCAAAGTTGATGTATGAGGTAATGAAAGAATTTAAGATATCCTGATAGAGTAGCAACGTTGACTGACCTGTTCAAGAACGACATCTTTTCGACACAATGATATAAATATTTTTTAGATTTCTCTATGTGTCGTAGAGTAAGATAATGTGAGAAAACAAATTCATTGCCCCAAAGTTGATGTATGAGATAAGGAAAGGATTTTAGATATCCTGATAGATTTGCAACATTGACTGACCTGTTCAAGTGTGGTACTTTATCTTCACGATAACGGGTTGGTCGATGGTTTCGTGATTATCACATGTTCCAGACTGGATGTTCTCTGAATTCTTTCGCACCCACGTTGCCTTTTAAGATCCGCGAAAGGTGGGGATGGATACAATTCAGTCGATGGAGTGTGGAATCTGGCTTCGAAGAAGAAGAATAGTTGCCACACCATAAAAAAATGACGTAAAGCGTTTGTCATAAACAGTAACAAAAGTTTATTTACACAGGTATACAATAATTTCTATCAAGGTAAAAAAAAAAAAACACCGCGAAGTGAGGGGTGAATGTAGTTGACTGGCGGAAAAAGTTTCCTTCGCTCGAAGAAATCTTAACTGCAATTAGGCAGTGTCAATGATGGAGTATACAGTGGCAACGGATTCGGTTCTGGGTAGCGAAGAATGAACTGACTCGATATTTTGCTCTGGGTGTTCTCTATTTATGGGCCCGAATCCCGAATAATTAGCTCCTGATTGGTCAGACAATAGGGATCACCGGGCAATGGCTATCGTCGTAACAACCCTTCTGGGTTGCATCTGATTGGTTTAGATAATCAGGGGTGGTCATCGGGGTAGGCTAACAAGAAGCAGGTCCCGTGGTTGGTTGATCAATGATTTATTACCTTGTGCCATTTTTGCACTCAATACCGGGTAAAGCGACCCCATGTTTGCCATGCTCAAAACATGTTTATATTTTGAAATTGAAGTAACATTTGACCGTTCATCACACCTGCAGAGTGTTTTGTTTTAGTGACAGTTTATAGGTCAGCCATTTCCGCTTGGATCTTTAAACTTAATGAGTTCGGTTTACTACACCTGGATCTTAATACATGTTGGATACCCAGAATGAACTTATGTTTATAATAGTTTAATAAAATAATTATTATCATTATTTAATTAATTATCATTTAATTAAATTTCATTGAATTAATTTCGCCAGTCAACTTTTTGACACTCAAATGAATGTGTCATACAAGAATGACATCTTTCCTACACAATGATATAAACCTTTTTTTACGATTTCGCTACGTGTCGTAGAGCAAGATAATGTGAGAATACAAATTCATTGTCCCCAAAGTTGATGTATGAGATAAGGAAAGGATTTAAGATATCCTGATAGATTAGCAACATTGACTGACCAGTTCAAGAAAGAGATCTTTCCGACACAATGTTATAAATCTTTTTTTACGATTTTGCTACGTGTCGTAGAGTAAGATAATGTGAGAAAACAAATTCATTGCCCCAAAGTTGATGTATGAGATAAGGAAAGGATTTAAGATATCCTGATAGATTTGCAACATTGACTGACCTGTTCAAGAATGACATCTTTTCAACACAATGATATACATCTTTTTTACGTTTCGTTACGTGTCGTAGAGCAAGATAATGTCAGAAAACAAATTCATTGTCCTCAAAGTTGATGTATGAGATAAGGAAAGGATTTAAGATATCCTGATAGATTTGCAACATTGACTGAACTGTTCAAGAAAGAGATCTTTCCGACACAAGTGATAGAAATCTTTTTGTCGATTTCGCTACGTGTCGTAGAGCAAGATAATGTCAGTAAACAAATTCATTGTCCCCAAAGTTGATGTATGAAGTAAGGAAATGATTTAAGATTTCCTGATAGATTAGCAACATTGACTGACCTGTTCAAGAATGACATCTTTTCGACGCAATGATATAAATCTTTTTTAGATTTCGCTACGTGTCGTAGGGCAAGTTCATGTCAGAAAACAAATTCATTGTCCACAAAGTTGATGTATGAGGTAAGGAAAGGATGTACGATATCCTGATAGATTAGCAACATTGACTGACATGTTCAAGAAAGAGATTTTTTTAACATATGTGATACATACAACCTAAAACCATCACAGATTGAACTAATTCTGAACTTCTTTTTCATGCAATTTTGACATAGTATCTCTTGCTTAACATTCTCGGGGCCATGATCATCGAAGGAAATTCGTTACTGAAAATGACCTGGCTTTATTGATAAACGGACCAAATTCGATTTTCTCTTACCCAGATTGAACACTTCTGTTTCTGTTTAAAGTTTAATAGTGGCTTCGAAGTTAGTATCCTGCTGTCACATATGATTTGATGAAGTCTCAGGAGTGTTAAGAAACGATAAATAGTGACACCAGAGCTTGGAAATTTCACTACAATTGGTAAATCAATTGGGAATATGGATCCTATTCTCTGGCTGTTTGTTGCCTTGACTTTTGAAATGTGGTTGGGTTGTTTATAAGCAAAAGGTCGAATTGTTATCATACAATCAGCAGACTAAGAGCATACCACCTCGACAGCTGTCTTTTTAAAACTTTGTCAGCTTCTTACAGCACGTAAATGGTGGCTTTTGTGGCTCCAATATATCCTTTATTTTAACCATTTACGATAGCGAGCGATAATATGCCGAACACCGAATATTCTACTCTTTTCCTCTGTCAATATTTGATATTAAAGATAAATGTTAAAAAAAAAATTCAATTTTCAGAAGGAAAATGCCAAATTATTATTATTATTATTATATTGTCATTTTTCATCATAATTTTATTTCTTCTATGGTCGCACTACCTACCAAGTGTACGTGAAGACCTACAGCAGATAGTGGTGTGTTGTTATGGCTCCATTTCATGTATTTTTCATATCTCCCTAACATCCCTAGCGTTACATAGACAAAGTTCTCCTTAGTGTGTATGGGCTGTACTTAATAAGACAATTTTTTGAATATCTCTTAAGCTGGGTTTCCAGGAAATTCTTTCAATGTGTTGTTGTGTTTCATTTTTTATCATTCCAAGTGCACCTACTATCACTGGCACGATTCTTGTTTTCAGTTTCCACATTTTTCTATTTCAATATCCAGGTCTTTATATTTTTGACAATATTTTATATTCAGACGAATTCTTTGGTTGTTATGTTACAATCCGTTGGACAAGCCATATCAATTAATAGGCAAGTTTTTTCTTTCTGCTTTTTAACAATAATGTCTGGTCTATTTACTTCAATTGTTCTGTCTGTGTAGATGGGGTAATCCCATAAAATGGCGACATTTTCTATTTCTGTAATCGGTGCTGGGTTATGTTCATACCAGTGTTCGTTTACATATTTTCCATAGTGTTTGCACATTGTTTAATGTAAATATTGCCCCCCTCTATCGTGACGATTTTTATATTCATTTGGGGCAAGTACAAAACCTCCTGAGATTAGATGATTTATTGTTTCTTGGTATTTATCACAGAACCTGCATTTTGGATCCACTTTATTATGTATAATATTTGCCTGAAAGTTCCACCGACTTTGGTCTTGCGCTGCAAGAATAAAGCCTTCAGTCTCAAACTTTAATTCAGATGCACGTAACCAGCTATGAGTATTATTATTATTATTATTATTATTTTGATTTCTTCTATGGCCTACCAAATCTGTGAAGAGACAGGTAGTGCTGTGTTTTCATGAATATATTTCCTGATTTGTTTTTCGAACGTCCATAACATCTCTAGCGTTACATAGACAAAGTTCTTCTTCGTGTGAAGAAATCTTTTTTTTGTATTTCTCTTAGGCTATGATTTCCAGGGATCTTTTCAATAAGTTGTTGTGTTCCTTTTTTTATATTTCTGAGCGCACCTACTATCACCGGTACTATTCCCGTTTTTCTATCTCCATTTACATCTTTACACTTCGGTAGTCTTTCAAATTCCTTGGTTGCTATGTTAGAATCCGCTAGGCAAGTCATATCAATTAATAAACAAGTTTTTCTCTTCGGTTTATACCCAGCCTGTTTGCTTCAATCTTCTTGCCTGAAAACGGTGTAATCCCATAGAATTGTGATGTCTTCTATTCTGTAAACGCTGCTGGGTGATGTTTATAGCAGTGTTTTTTAACATCTTTTCCAAAGCGTTTGCACATTTTCTATTGTAAATATTGGAAGATACTGAAAGGTCTCAAGCTTGTGTAATCAGCCGAATTCCGAATGAAAATATTTAAAAACTCTACATTACATATGTATTGAGCACTTTTTTATACAAATGTGTGCTCGTCACACACACACACACACACACACACACACACACACACACACACACACACACATATATATATATATATACTTATTTATCTGTACATTCAGATAAAACTTAGCGGGGAAATAGCCATGTTCAACATGTCATTTTAAGACATGCATTTTTCAACCTCTTATAAACAGAGAATGAGAAAAAATTCTAAGCCTAGAGGTTGGGAGGTATTTTATGCCAACAAAAGATAAAATCATTTTTGATTGTAGATGTCTTTAGGTTAAAGTCCCTGTAAACACTCTGAAGGTGGCTCATGTGAACTGAAAGCTTAGAAAATGCATAATAAAAAAAGTACCCAAATATTGGTCAATACTTGTCATTATTTTCACCTGAAATTAATGCCAAAATACGATGTTTAAGATGGCTCATGATTAAAATTTTCTATTGTAAATATTGGACTACGATATCGTAAAGACTTTTATATTGATTTGGCGGGAGTAGAGAACATCATGAAATTACATGATCCAAGGTTCATGATATTTGTCACAAAACCTACATTTTGGATCTATCAACTTTATTAATGTCGGTTTTATTAGCACGTTCTGGATACTGCCCATGCAGGGCTTAGTCTTGCTTGCCTTGTTTCATCTATGCAAGAGCTTTAACATATTCCTATTATTATAATAATTTTATTATTTTTATTATTTATAGACACTGAATTCTTATATTGTTAAGAGTAAACTATCCAATTTTAAATAAATTCGTGTGAAAAATATAAAAGAAAACAGAATATTACGTTTTCTGAATCGCTATCTATATCTATCTATCTATCTATCTATCTATCTATCTATCTATCTTGGTCTGTTTCTATCTATCTATCTATCTATCTATCTATCTATCTATCTATCTATCTCTTTCTGTCTGTCTATCTATCTATCTATCTATCTATCTATCTATCTATCTATCTATCTATCTATCTATCTGGTCTGTTTCTATCTATCTATCTATCTATCTATCTATCTATCTATCTATCTATCTATCTATCTATCTATCTGTCTATCTATCTATGTATGTATGTATATACATCTATCTATCTATCTATCTATCTATCTATCTATCTATCTATCTATCTATCTGTCTGTTTCTATCTATCTATCTATCTATCTATCTATCTATCTATCTCTTTCAGTCTGTCTATCTATCTATCTATCTATCTATCTATCTATCTATCTATCTATCTATCTATCTATCTATCTATCTCTTTCGTCTGTTCACATCTATCTATCTATCTATCTATCTATCTATCTATCTATCTATCTATCTATCTATCTCTTTCAGTCTGTCTATCTATCTATCTATCTATCTATCTATCTATCTATCTATCTATCTATCTATCTATCTATCTATTTCAGTCTGTCTACATCTATCTATCTATCTATCTATCTATCTATCTATCTATCTATCTATCTATCTCTTTCATTCATTCATCTATCTATCTATCTATCTATCTATCTATCTATCTATCTATCTATCTATCTATCTATCTATCTATCTATCTGTCTATCTATCTTTCATTCATTCACATCTATCTATCTATCTATCTATCTATCTATCTATCTATCTATCTATCTATCTATCTATCTATCTTGTCTGTTTCTATCTATCTATCTATCTATCTATCTATCTATCTATCTATCTATCTATCTCTTTCAGTCTGTCTACATCTATCTATCTATCTATCTATCTATCTATCTATCTATCTATCTATCTATCTATCTATCTTTCTGTCTGTCTGTATCTATCTATCTATCTATCTATCTATCTATCTATCTATCTATCTATCTATCTATCTATCTCTTTCATTCATTCATCTATCTATCTATCTATCTATCTATCTATCTATCTATTTCAGTCTGTCTATCTATCTATCTATCTATCTATCTATCTATCTATCTATCTATCTATCTATCTATCTATCTTTCATTCGTTCACATCTATCTATCTATCTATCTATCTATCTATCTATCTCTTTCATTCATTCACATCTATCTATCTATCTATCTATCTATCTATCTATCTATCTATCTATCTATCTATCTATCTATCTATCTATCTCTTTCAGTCTGTCTATCTATCTATCTATCTATCTATCTATCTATCTATCTATCTATCTATCTAATGATAATAAAATTTGTTTAATTTTAATGGAAGTACATTCCACAGTTAGATATTTACTTTTAAAAAGTGCTCAATACGAAAGTAGATCACAGATATATGGTAATTATTATTATTATTATTATTATTATAATAATAGCATACTGCAACTTGATAGCTATAAAGTTTCGGTATTTAATACACCATCATCAGGAAGTGAAATTTGGTTAATTTACTTGGTTATATAAATAGAGGTAAAGAGATGTAAAAGAATAAAATTATAAATAAAGAAGGCCATCAAATGACATCAATAAAATGGGGTGGGAGCTTAACCTTCCACCACACTATATCACTGCCTGATGATGAGGTATTAAGCACCGAAACTTTATAGCAATTAAGGCTCAGTATACTATATTAATAATAATAACTATATATATACATATATATTGTCATCCGCAGACAGTCCTGTTTTGCTGTATCACAGCTTATCATTACGGTTAGACAGCCGATTGCTTCTAGCCAGGATTGAAACCCGAATAACAGATATCAGTTGGCGATTCTACCTCTAAGCTATGGACGCCCGGTGGAGAAGGCAAATTATAGCGTGTTATATACACAATGTGAATACACGCCAGTAATGTCTACTTTTGTACTTAACACTTTTTAAAAGTAAATATCTATTTGTGCAATGTACTTAAATTAGTAATAAACACTTATATATATATATATATATATATATATATATATATATATATATATATATATGTATTAATATTAATTATAGTTATAATACCAATATCAACAAAACTAATTCTATCAAGATTATCAATAATTAAACTACAACTAAGAACGTCTTGAAACCCACCGGGAACAAACCCAGAGGGAAAAGAAAGGGAAGAAAAAAAAGAAAAAAAGAAACAAACGAAATACTTGAACAAAAAGTCAAGCCTTTTTTTTGTTTGTTCAACTAAATAAAGCTTATCCCCCCTATATTCCTGAGTTTGGTGTCTTCCTTGTTTAAGCTGAAATTCTATATATATGCGATATGTCTTCTAAGCCTTAGCCAATTTTTCCTGATGAGCTGTTAAGCAAAACCGTGGTAGGTTGTTGGCTCACCCTTAGATTTTCGTTCTATATATATATATATATATATATATATATATATATATATATATGTGTATGGAAGCAGTAGATAATTTTCTAAACATATACTGTTAAATATAACAGACAATGAATGTCTATTATGTTTAATCAAGAGCCGTTCTAAACATCATTGTCCAACATTTGAATATTTTTGATTATATTGGTTCTAATCTTTCGGTTCACATGAGCCACCTTCAGGGAGGTTATAGGGACGTTAACATAAAGACATCCAGCATCGATGATGTCTTTATCTTTTGTTGACATAAAACATTGCTCACGAATATTCATCATGTGGTCGAAAAATAAGTCAATGCATGAGGAGGGCACAATATGTCCGAATTTAATGTTTAGTGAAAAGTAAAGTAAGCGAATAATATTCATTACCTTTTTGTTTTTAATGAATATTGTTTGGATTGTGATTAAGATGTTTTGGTATGAAATGAACATTTGTGCTGTACATATTCAAAGGTTGAAGGGATGAATTTAACTGTTTTCTTTTGATGTTTCAACGTATTTGTTGTTGTGTTTGTTAGTTTGGGAAAATAGTACTTTTTCAGGAAAGGCGAGATTGGTAAAAAATCTTGGCGTAGATCAATATTGTGATAATTTAGATGGTGGCACTTTCGATGATTTTCTTTCTGAGTAAATTAAGTGAGTTCGATCCTTACTGGGTAACCCACATAATCATTGCGCGTAGAAAATCACTATGGGGCTTCTACTTAAAAAGCTAAGGCGCATCATCAGGCAGTAAAATATTGTCAACTGAACAATATTACACTGCCTGATGATGGTATCACTGAAACCCCAAATCTTTTGAGTTTCAGTTCCATAACACTAATAATAACGTAAACATATAACACTAATAATAACTATGCCTTTATAAATGTTCTACATCTGTGTTGAAAACTTTATAAAGAATAAAAATGACCATAATGTAGAATATATAGCCATCGGTTTATACCACTAATATTATATATATATATATATAACCTAAAGAGCCAACAAACTTACCTAAGTTTCACCTAACCGGATCTTCAGGGAAGCCAGCCTTCAGGCAGGTTTGTTGGCTCTTTAGGTTTTCTATTTTGTCTGCTCTGCTTACGTGTTGAGCGCTCTTTTGTTATAGATTACTCGTCTCGGGTTTTTTTCTTTGGGCTACGTACTTTGACTGATGTTCACGTGCTTAGCTCTTTCTTTTTTTACATCCACTTTCCTTCCTTCATATGTGTGTGTGTGTGTGTGTGTGTGTGTGTGTGTGTGTGTGAAAGAGAGAGAGATTAAATAAATTGCAAATATTGTGTGTGCTTATTTTCAACGAAATCTGTTCGTACTCACGAATAATCTTCAGCGTATGATAATTGAAAGATGTAAGAAATGTGCTTTAACTTTGACAGTTGATTTTATTATTCATTTTTCGATGTTCTAAGTACTTTCAATCTACTTCCGAGATCATCTTCAGGGTGTACGTTATGGTAACAAAAAATAACCCCAAAACTTTGTTGCTAAAAATGACTGTAAATTTTCTTCATCATGCTTCAAATGTAACGGTTGACAAATTCATTAGAACGTGAAAATTATCTACAATATATATATATATATATATATATATATATATATATATATATATATATATATGTGTGTGTGTGTGTGTGTGTGTGTGTGTGTGTATTGTTGTATTGCCTAGGTAGCAATACGATACTAGCTGATGTCGGCTGAAGCATCTACAGCACAATATCCGTGCTAATGAACATTAAGCAGAAACAAGACAAACACAGATAAAACAAAACAACAATAATTAGTAAGTGAGGAGAGGTTGTTAGTTGTTAGAGTCGCAGAGAGCAGAGTCCGATAATAATTGCCAACGAAACTACGAATTCATTATTGCTCTTAATCTTTATTTATATAGCTATTTCGGTCTACAGGCCATTCCATTTTCGAGAGCGCTAGAGGGGTGTCAGCTGCTCTACTACACACACAAACACGCACACACACACACACACACACACACACACACACACACACACACATATATATATGTATTGTTTATGGTCTGATGATCTCTTGAAGCGTGAAAATACCAAAAGATAAATAAAAGAAAAGAATAATACAAAGGGAAAGAAAGAGAAAATGGAGATATATATATATAAAAAATTAAACTGTTCTTGGTATCAGAGATGTGTAATCGATTAATGTCATCTGAGAACGTGTTTTTTTAATTTTTCATGTTTTGCAGTTTGTTCTTTTTTTTGGAGGTGTATTATTGAATACCTGAACTCGACCTTTGATGTCATGCTGCGCAGGAAAGCAATCCAAAATCCGCTACAACGATATGCAAACTCTGGGCTTCCCGTTCGAAAAAAGAAGTATCAACATGAGGTTCAGACAAAAAAGCAAGTTTCTGCGCCATTACCTTTACGCCATCACCTTATAAGCCACAAGTGACACGAGTGTTTGATGTTTTGAAAGCCTTCTGCTTCCTATCAATCGTGTTTAGAGAGAAAAATAAAGAAACGTACATCATTTGTCAAGTTTTTCCATCGAGTAGGAACGTTTTTATTTATTTTCAGTATTTATATGTCTCTCGATACTGACATAGGGACATTTTCTTTATTATATTGTCGATCCAAAAACAACTTTTTTTGACCACTTTTACACAACAAAACACGCAGCAGAACATCATCATCATAGTCGTCATCATAATTGTCAGCAAGCGCTGATGAGAGTGAAATCAGCTTATTGCACCCCCTCCCCCCGCTTTCCCCATTGCTGTTCTCAAACTTTCTCAAGGCGTATTTCAGTCAAATATGCCGGTCTATTCAGGCACACACTCTACTTCTCATGTTTGTTCTCTATCTGTCGCTTCTTTTGATTCCTTTTATTCTACAAAGGTTGACAGAAACGTTCAAAGGCTAACCAAGTTAGTCTTATGTAAGTTAGTTGGTCGACCGCTAGATCGAGGGAGACCCGAAGGCTTCATTTTCTTTTGCTTGCGGTAAAGGTTGGCGCAACACCTATCTCTAAATTTCCTCACTTACTCTTGATCCTTCTCTTTTTTACTAAATCCTTAGCAGAGAGGCATCGAGTACCACTTTTAAAGTCTTTGTAATGGGGATAGAACCCGCACCATAGGTGAGAAATCTACCATTGCACTTGTAATTTGACCAAATATAGTTTATTTTTTAAAATAAAATTAAAATTTTATTTAAATTTAAATAGCCACATCGCATGTGAGTAATAGTGTTTTCATTGCATGTATTGTTTCTTTCTCTCTGGCTCAAAGTGATGAACCAAGCACTCATCTTGGATAAGGAAAGGCTCAACGAGATCAGGTGTATTTGTCTCAACAATGTTAGTGTTTTTCTTGATGTGATCATCTTGGTGCGCTTATGATTTGGTGTTAGAAGACGTGTCACCCACCGAGCAGAAACCTTAGTCAAGTTAATTTTGCAGAATATTCTCAACTTTCTCATAGAATATACTTTTTGATTTATAGTGAATCACCTGTTGTTCATAACCATGTGGTGAACATAATTTATGTTTTCTTTTGTGGTGGCAGTTGCATGATGCTCAAACCTTGGGCCATCTTCAAGATTTTCATACGCCTTCGTAAAAACATATTCCCGCTTTTGCACCGTTGATAAAGCTGGAAGGGCATCCTCCAATTTAGCAAACATGTTAGCATAAATTTCATTCTGAGTTAAATCGGTTTTTTCTATAGGTGCTTGATAGCACCATGATGATAAATTTTGTCCATTTTTAAGTCTTTTTGAGCAGTCAGACGTTAGTTTAACTGGAAATAAACAATGTCGTTATTAATAAGAAAAGTTGAAAATAACGCATGCAAAACTTGACAGCTCCAGTATCACTCTTTTATAGTCAGCCTATGAATTTTACGGCCCACACTTCTAACTTGCCTTTTTTGTTTTTGAAAATTCTGTTGATAATTAAATATGACCATGTCTTTTTAGTATGCGCCTCGCCTTTTTAGCATTGTTGTGGGACCTCTCCCTTTTTTATGATAATGGACTCGACTTGAGTATATATATATATATATATATATACTCCTGCCATATGAGATACGTCTTAGCCGGAGAGATCTGTTAACGACATCGGGACTGATCCGTAAGTTACCGAACGATACCAAAGTTACCCAGAGAATACCGCGTCAGTTGGCATAGTAGCTCTGAGCTCCAATCAGCGAGAATAATATTACACGGATATACTATTTCAGACACGGCTTCACTTCAAGATTTATCGCCCGGTTCACACTCCACCCACGTCTATTGAACAGGTTAAGAGGCTCATCCCTTGTTCCCTGTTTAGGATGTGGTTTCCGGCTTTCTCTTTTCCAATCTTTTCACTTTTCACTATTACGTAGCCCCCTGCACATCAGTGGCGTTACCGCCTTGCTCGGGGTGATACGATATATATATATATATATATATATATATATATATATATGTTCTTTACTAATCATATTCTTGGATTACTAACCTGCGTTCCAGTTTGTATATTTACGTTCAATATAACCTATTTTTTTAAAAATCTCAAATATCTGTTTTGTTGTTCATTATTTTGTGAGGTTTCTCACCCAGATCCACAACAAGTATGCGTCTCCCAAAGAAGATTTTGATGAATCTTAAGTTGCATAAATATTGTCTGGGATTATCAGAATAACTATTATTCTATAAACGGTTAGAACTTATATTGTCATCACTGTTATTTTTATCCTTACATTTAGGACGGCAATTGTTTCAGTCTCCAGAAATGAAATTCCGGAATGATTCATTACAATTAACCCACATTTTAGCTTTACAACCGAGACGTTTTTCAGATTTCGCTAAGTGTATTTCTTTTTTTTTTTTGTAAAGTAAAATCTGAAGGGTTTTATTTTGTAAGAAGTATTTATATACAAAACCAAAGATGCTATTGATTTTATAAAATTTTTAAATATAAATATATATCAGGTTAGCTGAAATGTCTAGCAACCAATGATGAACATAAAGTGACACAATATGATATTGTGCACAGTGAAAAAAAAAACCAGGCTAAGATGTGTATCAAATAAAGTTTAAACTTATTCCTTATCATACGAGGTTACTTAATGTTTCATGCACTTAATTAACAGTCATCAATTATAAACTTTGAGTGACCATCATACAGACAACACACACACACACACACACACACACACACACACACACACACACACACACACACACACACACACACACACATATATATATATAAAAGTTTTGTAATTAGCTTGAAGCATTGTGTATATTAGGTGCATGGTTTTATTAATATTTCGAGATCAAAATCTCATCTTCAGAATGGTAGGAGAGCTTGTTTTCAAGTTCGTCCCTTTCAATGAATGACCATTCTGAAGACGAGATTTTGACCTCTAAATATTAATGTATAATAAATAAGTAATACCGAATAGCTTCTTTACCTTCATTTATTTTACTAAACGCATTGTGACAGCCTTCAAGACCTAACCGCGCGCGCGCACACACACACACACACACACACACACACACATATATATATGGACACACTCAGAATGCGATGTTTAAATTTTTGCCATTTTAAATTTTTCCTTTCGCGCCTGTTCGTTGTGTGTTTTTGATTTTGCCGATTGTACAATATAGTAGGATCAGTTGGGCACCGCTTATATAAAAAAAACAACATGATCAATTAACTCTGCAAGAAATTTGGAAAAGGCATGTTGTACTGCTTGGCATTCGCACCGGAAGCTCTAATACGAACATTTCAGAGCGTTTGGGTGTCAATCTGAAAACGGTGAAGGGGATTCGGAAAGAGTTGGATGAGTCTAATGATGATTACGATGGTAGGGCAGCTTTGAAAATTCACTTTAACCGTCCTGATGAGATATCACACTAAAGCAGGAGAACCAAGTCATGACTGCCAGACACATTCTGCGACCAAATCACCATTTACATCTAGCAATCTAACTCCCTATATTGCAACCACTTGATTGTTATATATGGGGCACATTTGAGTGAGAGACCAACAAGCTCCTCGTAGCACCAAAGATGATCTGAAGGTAAGAATTATAGCAGCATTCATCAACTGAAGCAAGGAAACCGCCCAGAAGAGTTGCATGATATTCCGAAGTCTTCATATCTATCTATCTATCTATCTATCTATCTATCTATCTATCTATCTATCTATCTATCATTGCTTGTGTGTTCCAGTGCATTTAGATATTCATTAATGAAATGCGAAATAATTCTTGCGAATTCTCTTGTGATTCTGATTCCATCCATATGCAACAATCGGTGAACTAATCTTGGCACGCGCAGGAAGTTCTTCCGTTTTTATATTGGGTTAGACTTCCGGAAATTGCTCGTTTAAAGACCTTTTCTAAAACCCTGACATAAATACGCGATTGTTGTTTACTCGTTAAACGAGTAGGTCTGGCGTGTTTAACAATGGTTCTTGGAGACAGCATGTGAATTGTGAAGGTTTCCTATACATGGCCTGGTCTATTCTGATAGTATGTTTAGTTTCCTCGTGGGTTATCGTGTGACGAGTGAGGCAAGATTGGTTTCTACAGATTTTCTGACCCACTACACTTAGTGATGTTATTTTCGGTACGGTCATCTTCTTATTTATGTGCCGTGTCCATTCAGGACATAGACGATCATGGACTTCTACTTACCCCCCATGCCTTGTCGCTCTCAATACTTTTACTCTTGATATTTCATGCAAACCCCGCTCCGCCATCTACTTGCTCAAGCCCAACAAATATATCTTACGCTACTTTCCTCTGTGTCTCTTTCCCTCTATCCGTCCTGTGAGTATTAGCTTCTCAGCATTCACTTCCATATTGAAGAACAGATATCACATAGCAATCAGCACTCTTTTTTGGTTTTTAGTGAAATTTTCTTCTCTCAATAATCTAATCAGCTTCTGGAATGCATCCGTTGTCATGCCAATTCGCCTTTGGATCTCAGTGTCACACTTTCCGTCCTCTGTTAGAACACAAATTTTCGGTCCATGGTATGCTCATCATCCTTCTGTAGAATCAAATTTCTGTTGCTTCGAGTCTCTCTTTCATCTTTGAAGAGATTGTCCAGCATTCACTGTCATATTGCAGGACAGATATCATATAACAGTACTGTTCTTATTTCTTTGTTTCCAACGAAATCTTTCTGTCCTTCAAGACTTTGCTTTGATTCCTTCCCGAATTTTTCAAGGCTGCCGAGTATCTCTAACAAGTTTTGTGGCGTGGTTTGTCAAACGCCTTTTCATAGCCTATAAAACACAGGTACACGCCGTTCTGTATTTATATTTGCTCTTTCTGATAACGTTCTGAACATAAATATTGCGTTCCTTGTTTCGGTATTTTTGTCGAACCGCCCTGTCCTGGTCCGATTCTGTTCATCAGAATCCGGATGTGTTTTGCTATGTAGCTCATTAAGCTGGTCGTTCGGTGGAGTCCACATTCTTTTGTGCTTGGCTTCTTAGGTAGTGCTATGAAAATTGTTAGGTCTTCCAGTATATTGCCACTGTTGTAGATTTAATACACCTAAAGTTGTTGTTGTGGAGTAATTTTAGCACTGAAGGTTATAACCGTGCTATGTCGTTTGCTAATGGACTTAACGCACCCAAAATGTTAGGAACTTGGTAATCTTCCACTGAAAACTGACTTCTTAGTCTTCGACTAACTGCCGACTAATATCAACTGCCTAGAACTCCACTAGAACTCTAAAGAACTCCTATGAACTTCCCAAGAACCCCTAAGAACTTCTAAGAACTTCTCCCGTTAACTTTCTGTTAACTCTTACTAATATAGGAGGGAGAGTCCACTATCTGAGAAATAGGTGTGTTTCCCCATAACAATTGTCAGCATCTCTATGACAATACCACCTGGTCCTGCTGTGTTGTTTCTATTCAATTTGGCCAGTGCAGCTTCCACTTTGCTTTTGAATATTTCTGATCCGTCGGTATTTCTTTGTATTGCCATCTGCTGCTCTCTTGTCGTGGTCTCCGACATATCTATCCCATCGCTGAAGTATTTTTCTTTCTATATTATGAGCATTCCAACCTTGAATTTTATGCATCTTGTTGTTGCACATGTATTTTGTATTGTTAGTCCCCTTATTTTTATGTATATTTCTTTTATTTGTCGTGCACAGTCACTTTACTTTTGCACATTTGTTCTTGAGTGAGTTATCTTTAACCTGTCTGTATTTGCTCTTTGTTTTGTTGTGTAGTTTCCCGTATTCTGTTCCATGTCTTGGCATTGTTTTCTGTTGTCTATGCATCATGTCAAAAATTTCATCGATGATTTAATCATTTTCTTCCTTTTCCTTTGAGATGATATCGTTTACTGATGTCACTAGTCAGTTAATTGCCGTAAGTAATACACGCTTTGGGCAATCATGTCTCGAAAGAGACATGACTGACTGGGCAGAAGATTAGGTTGCCATTGCTTTCTGCGGTAGACTGGTTGCTAACCAAGGCTATAGAACCCAATCTGCCTGTTATTTAACCCATAACTGGAGGGAAGAGGCAGATTAATAACTTTCCCAAGGGTATTTGTGCATAAGTGAATGCAAGGAATTCAACTGGAATTCGAACTCGGCACCCCGATGTCTTGTTCCAAGTCGATATCCACTGCACCACAACGCACATTCTAATGTTACTAGAGCTTCGTTTAATGCGTCCCATTTCGAGATCCCGTTTCCAATTTGTTCTCCATATTTTCTTTTCTGCTGTTTCTATACTTTTCCTGCAGTTTCAGGTTATTCGTTGGAGTCTGCTGTATTGCAGTCTAGGTACCATGTTAAGTTTCTTCAAACTCCGAAATTTCATCTTTAGTTTGCATACAACCGGGAGAGAATCGCCTCCGCAGTCGGCGCTAAGATAAGTTTTACAGCGAAGAATTACTTTCCTGAATCTCTTATTGATATTTAAGTAGTTGTTTTTTTCTCTCCTTCGGGGCTTCTTTATGTCCATAGTCTTCTTCGGTGTTTTGAAACCAGGTTTCGGTTATTATCTGGTTAATCGCTGTGCACCATTGGGACCCATTTATCTCCGCGGTCATTGCGATTTCCTGTTCCGAAATTGACAACCCCCCTCTTTATTAACTTTGGAATTCAGGTTTTCCGTGATAATTTTAATTTCTTGTGACTTGCACTGAACCTTGCCATCGTCCAGCATGGAATTGAAAGATTCGATTTCTTCTTCCGTTCTTTGTGTTTTCGGTGCATATACCACTATATTGAGGGGGGCTTTTATTCATCTTCAGATCCCCAAAACTCGTCACTGCTGGATTCATCAAAAACTCTAAACTATCATCTACGGAGTCATCACTACTGTCAGTCATGTAGAGTAAATGACCCCCACTACAATCTATGTCATGGTGGTAACTGTTGTGGGATCTCCCACTTTAGTATATGATAATGGACTCGACTGACTGTACATATACTGCAGTGGCAGTTGGCAGTGGAGAATAATCATAGAGGTCCGTTATAGTTATCGGAGAGTTCCGACAGATACCGAAGTTACCCAGAGACGAGACTAGCTCTGAGCCCCACTCAGCTAGAATAACATACCCGGATATACTATTTTCAACGACTTCACTTCAAGACTTGTATATATTTATTTCTTACTAATAGTATTCCTGGATTTACTAACCTGCATTTAAGTTTGTATATTACGTTCAATATAACCTACTTTTCTATCTCCATATCTGTTTTTGTTGTTCATTATTTTGTGCGAATTCTCATCCGGAATCCACAAAAGTAACCATGTTGGTAACTAATACATTCACCTTGGAAGACGCATACGCATTTTTAGGGTATTGTTTAGAAAATAAAGCGCGTCTTGTAAGCCGGAAAATACGATATTATAAAGAAAATACGGTAACAAATACGAAAAAGTAAGTCCTTTGAAACAAGAAGTTCCTAAAGATTCTTTTAAAATATATATAGACAAACAAAAATTAAACAAAACATACATGAATGTGATAAGAAAGAAAATAAAATTAGATTTTCTTCGAGGAAACTGTTGTGGATCTTCGTTGCCAATTTGCTGTGGAGTTGTGGCGAAACTTCGCTGCAAAATCGTAGTAACCAATTTGGTTAGAATTAAGACACGGATCGCAGAAGGTAGTTTCAAAACAGTGTATTAGTATAACAAGAAAATATGTACAACTAAGTGTTAATGAGCAGTAAATAGAAATAAGTCCGGACGTTAGAGTTACGCTGCTTGTTGCCTGAATCGTAGATGGCTTCAACGGCGTACTAGCTGTCGTCAACTGCCGTACTTAACTGTTGTTAGCTACTTCTGGAAGTCACGCAGCTATATATATATATATATATATATATATATATATATAACAAGAGGAAGAGTCCATTCCTCGTAGAAGGGGCATCATAACAAAAACTTAGCTAATTACAGAACCAGTCAGTTAAATGCCATACAGGATACAGGCTAGGGAGATTATACCTCTTTCGAGACATTTTCCCACAATAGGTTGCCATTACTTTCTGTGGTAGAGAGGTTGCCAACAAAGGGTATACAACCCAATCTGTTCTTTTATTTGACCTATAGCTGAAGGAGAAGAGACGAGTTAATACATTTCCCAAGGGTATTTGCGTGTATGTGAATGCACAAATTAAGCTGGATTTCGAACTCGGCTCTGCGAGTTCTCGTTCCCACTGAACCACAACGAACATTCAATACCATACCAAATAAAGGAATAGTGTATACATACACAGAGACGAACAGGCAAACCGACCTCAGATCAGAAGGTGAAGTCGTCCAAGTGAAATAAAGTAATTAAAAAAATTGTAAAATTCCTTACTTTTTTCTATCAGCGGTTCTAGTCGGCGGTATCCTGAGCAGTTTGAGAGGAATTCTAACCTGATGTATCAACGAGACGATTTGAAGTCATCTACAGCGTGTCGTGGGCGGGTGTAGAATCCGAAAGAAATAAGTTCTTTTAAACAAAAACTTCCTAACGATTTTTAATGTCAGTCAGTTAAGTGCCATACGTGAAACACGCTTAGGCGATCATGTCTCGAAAGAGACATGACTGACTGGGCAGAAGATTATCCCGCAGTAGGTTGCCATTGCTTTCTGCGGTAGACTGGTTGCCAGCCAAGGCTATAGAACCCAATCTGTCCTGTTATTTAACCCATAATTGGAAGGAAGAAACGGATTAATAACTTTCCCAAGGGTATTTGCGCGTAAGTGAATGCTATGAATTCAACTGGAATTGTACTGATCTTAATTAATGGTCAAACAATATAACTCTGTCACTTTCATTGCAGGTACATTAGCGGAATTCTGGATAAATGTTTTCCCTTTTCCGAGCTTATTGCTTGCCATTTTCCTTACACGTTTTTTTTTTCTTAAAGGACCTTAGTGTTTTCATGATTTGTACACGTCTACATATTTCGAAAACAAGCAACACTTTCTCAGTTGATTCCATATAGCAGACTGCCAGCTCGTCTTAAATAATCCTTGAAATTCCTGCTTGATTTATGTCGGAACAAAATACCGTAGAGTAGTTTATCGTAGGAGCATTGACTTCTGACGTCAAAGCAATTGATACGGTCTAGCCAGTGAAACCTGTGGCGATGAATATATACTTTGATGCTGATTGAATTGAACTTTTCGAGGCCACATTGTCTGTCGTGTAGCATATCCATTGTATAGATAACAAGCATCGACCTTAAACAATTCTCGTCGAGATGAAGAAGCGCTTCCTGTCCAAATTATGTTTTGGACAGATTTCTGGAAGGGGTTCGGTGAAAAAACTTTCCGGCAACTTCTACATGCACACAAGAAAGCTGTGATCAAATATAAGACCTTCTAGAGAAGATAGGAAAAGAAAGTAAGAAGGAAGGACTAAACATAAACTCAAAGAAAACTGAAAGTATAGTCATCAGTAAAAAGAAGACCCCCATAATGCCAACTACAGGTCAGAGAAACTAAAATAAAACAAATAAAGAAATTTAAATACCGGGGAAGCGTTCTGACAGAGGATGGAAGTGCGGCATTGAGATCCGAATACGCATTAGCATGGCCAAGGACGGACTTCAAAAGATAACCAGAGTACTGAGAGACAGAAAAATCTCCGTGGAAACTAATAAAAGAGTGCTGAATTGCTGTGGGATATCTGTCCTTCTGTATGGGAGTGAATGTTGGACGATCACCTTAAGGATGAAAGAGAGGATTGAGTCTGCAGGAATGTTGTTTTACAGAAGGTTGCTGAGGATACTTATGAACAGGACACGTGATCAACACTGATGTGTTGGAGACGATGCAAACGAGAAAAAACTCATACTTAACATCGGGAAGAGACAAATGAAGTTCTTGAGACACCTAATAAGGAAGGAGAGCCTGGAGAATGTAATACTCTCAGGACGGATGGAAGGAAAGAGAGATGGGTAAAACAGCGCGAAACCTACTTGATAGGTCTGAGCAAACGGATGGCAGAGCAGTGCTTGGAAGAGATACCAAGAGAAAAATATTGAGAGTGACAAGAGACAAGTAGAAGTCCATGATCGCTTACGTCCCGAAGGGACACGGCATATGAAGAAGAATAATCTTAGAATATAAATACGGATTTTACTATATATAACGTCATGTTTATGTCTACGTGTGCTTTATTATTTGTAAATACGTTCATTATAAGCAGTCCTAAATCTATATAGTCTAAACTTATAAATGTGTGCGTCTGTATGTGTCTGTGTCTGTGTCTGTGTGTGTATCCGTTACCTATAGACTCCGAAACGGTTGAACCGATTTTCTTGAAAATTTACACAGTTGTACTATAAACGTCTGCGAGTGTTCTTAGCTAGGTTTTGTGTCGAGGTACTCCCGATAAATATCGATAATCGATAATCGAAAAAATCGGGTGGAGTGGTCCGATTTTAATCAAATTTGATACACTCATAGACAAAGACGTAAGAAACGATATTCAGAAGTTTCAAGGTTGTAGTTCTTACAATAGTGCAGAAAATCGATAATATATATATATATATATATATATATATATATATATATATATATATATATATAAACGGCAAGATGTTTGTGTGTGTGTGTGTGTGTGTGTGTGTCTGTTTATCTGTCTGTATGCCCTTTATACAAATCCACAATTTTTATCTGATTCTCACCAAACTTCACACAAATATTCTTTAGGCTTGGTCTGAGCTCCAGGACCATGGATTAGTTTTAAAGCTTTCATTACACCCGAGCAATGCCGAGCTATACTGCTAGTGGTTTACTAAGCGAAACTTAGTTGTTGTACAAGGTTGTAAGCATGGAGTACTTATAGAAGATCGAAGTCACTACGAAGTCTTCATTGATCTACCGAAGGATGGTTGTTATCCATTGTAAGGTATCAATAAAGAGAATTGTACATACATTCATGGTGATTCTCTAAGCGTAGCTTAGATGTGGCACAAGGTCGAATGTATGAAGCACCCAGTTAGAATCAAACTCCATATTCGGTTGTAACTGTTTTAGCGAGGCAAGCTTGCTACTAGTTATCTCAATTCAAATTCCCTATTTCTATGTCTTCATAAAGAACTGTATATAAATTCACGAAATGACCCAATTTTACTTTTTATCGGCAAAATAAAAAAAAAGGTTTTCGTGAACGTAAGTTGAAACATGTAAACGCAAACGTGCAAAACAAAAACAAAAAACAAACAAACAAACAAAAAAAACAAAAAACGAAGAACAAAAAAAAAAATCAATTCGGTAAAAGAAAAAAAGAACTCAAAATCGATAAAAAACAATTTTCTGTTTTGGAGATTTGGGGGAAAAAAAATTAATTATGTCTAAAACCCGAACAAAGTCTTCATGAAAACCTTGCATATAAATGACGAAGTATTTTTTTTTTAAATATTCGTTTTAAGAAACTTAATGGAATAGTCAAACTAAAAATACAAAAAAGGAATAATGAATTAAAAAATAATGGAAGTCGACAAAAATCTGTTACCAAGCAGACAAAAGGGTTGGCTCTATGGTTTTGATAGAGCACGATAACTCAAGAGGTTCTGGTCCCAATACTAACATGCATTAAATTATCTTACCTTAAATTAAAATACCTTAAATTGTTAGTTAAGTGCCATACGTAATACAGGCTTGGGCGATCATGTCTCTTTCAAAATAAGACTAACGGGGCAGAAGACTTTCCCACAGTAGATTGCCATTATTTTTTGCGGTAGACTGGTTACCAACAAAGACTTTAGAGCCACATCTGTCTTGCTATTTAACCCATAGATGAAAGGAGAAGAGACAGATTAATACCTTTTCCAAAGATATTTGTGCGTAAGTGAATGCAACGAATTTGATTGAATTTAAACTCGGCTCTCCGATTTCTCGTTATGAGCCGATATCCACTGTGCGACAGCGCACATCTTAACTTAACACACCTTAAAATAACGTACCTCAAATAAGAATACTGTTTTTAATGTAACTTCAAATTGACGTCCCTTAAGTTAGTGTAAACTCAGAGGTATATAAAGATTCATATTTCTTAGTTACGAGTTTTAACTTGAAAAGATGTGCAATGTTAATGACAACGGTAATATTAGTCGTTTCTCAATAAGGAGATATTTGGCACTAATTGACAGAGCAGCCAGTAGTAATGTTGTTTTGAGATTATAAAATCTTTCTTTTAAAACAATTTTTTAAAAACTCAGATTAACTGTTATGGCTCATTCTTGTACTGATTGGGGGTTTCCTTTCGAACCTTCTATTTGAAGTTTGTGGGAAGTGTTAACATCTTGATTATATCATTATTTTCGATTCAAGTTAGTTGGGTTATTTATATAACCCTGTTTAAGGGGTCACAAATAAAAACAGGCACACGGGATTAGTGTAAACAATTGTATTAACAAAATAACGGGTAATGGTGCAATATGCCAGCTTGTTCGTCTAGCTGACGAGCAAGCGGTGTTGGATATCAAAGTCTCTGTTCGGTAAGTCACTCTAGGGGTGTCTGATTCATAGGGGTGCTCTCCCGGTGACTACTAGTCACATGGTATTTATGCAGGTTGAGTTAGTCCATTACTATGTTAATGGGTAGGTGCGTCACAACAGTTATCCATTTTAGTTGTTGCTGATGTTGGTAGTCCTTAAATGATGTGGTTTCTGTTATTTGGTACAGTTCTTTGTTTGTGATTCAGCAGCACCAGTCCACAATGCTTAAAGAAGGATGATCTTTGCCAAGAACTTCAGGCTTCACCCCTCAAATCTTTTTTTCACCATTTATCTTCGAAAATAGTTGTATTTATCTGACAGTTTAGATATTTCTGAACGGGTTTGATGCCATGCATGGCATCCATATGGAACTCTCGATATGACTAGGTTGACTAGGGAACATGGCACGAGTTCTCAGGTTTATGTTTTGGTTACGTAGCAATGTGCGGTGTTGAGCAAAACTATCACTGGCACAGTTTCCGCTTCTATGCTCAGTTTGTTGATCCGTATGTGTCATAACAGTATTTTCTGTCTGATTTTTTGCATGACAAGCTATCATTATTTACAGTTGTGCTAATACCCTCACCATTGATGCAATTATCAACACAACGTTTCAACTGTTTTGTTATTAGTCTTTCATCAGATGTTTGTCTCTCCATGTAATTTTCAGATCAAATAATAATATACATCTAGTAAACGTTATTATTTTTGCGACCTCTTTTCTTATTAAGCTCATATTAGTTTGGCACAAGCCAAAAGCACAGGTTTACATAGTGAGAATCGAACTCACTACTCAGTAACGGTCAACTTAATTAGCTCGCTAACCATTACCTACGTCAAACTGCTTGTTGTTATCGTTGATGCTGACTCAAAAATGTTGAAGTTATGCAGGTTGAAATAAAAAGAAATCAGCGATTAATAAGGCGAGAATTAGACGCTCCGGTGATTCCACGGACTGTCCAAAAAATATCCTCTTATTTTAGAATATTCTCACTGTTTACTATTCACGTATTCCCGTCTCGTTCAAGGTTTTTCTTTTTCCTTATGTATCTCTTCAAGCCGTAGGCGATAATGGACTTCCACCTGCCCCTGTCTCTTGTAGCTCTTAATATTTTCCCTCTTGTTAATCTCTCTCAAACACTGCTCTGATAATCATTTGTTTAAGCCCATCTAATGTCTCGCATTGCTTTTCCCCTGTCTCTTTTTTCCTCTGTTCTTTCCGGGAGTATTAGATTCTCCAGACCGTCCTTCCTCATTACATGTCTCAGAAACCTCAACAGTCTTTTCCTGATGCATCCTTTTTGTTTGCATCCTCTCCAAAATCTTGTCGTTGTTCATGTGTTCGGTCCATGGTAACCTCAGCATCATTCTGTATAATCAGATTTCTGTTTATTCGAGTCTCTCCCCCGTCTTTGAAGAGATCGTTCAACATTCGCTGTCATATAGAAAGAGATATACCACATAGCAGTCTAGCACTTTTTTCTTCGTTTCTAATGCGACCTTTCTTTCTTTCAGTACTCTGGTTAGCTTTTATTGTGTCTAAATATCGCAACCCACATATCAGCAAAAAGAGCAACCCAAAATGCCAAATACAGGTGGAGGATACTAGAATCAAGCAAGTACAAACATTTAAATACCTAGGAAGTGTTTTAACAGAAGATGGAAAGTGTGACGCAGAGATCCGTAAGCGAATTGGTATGACAAAGGACGCGTTCCTGAAGCTGAGTAAAGTACTAAGACAAAGGAAAATTTCACTAAAAACAAAGAAGAGAGTGCTGGATTTCTATGTGATGTCAGTTCTTCAATACGGCAGTGAATGCTTGACAATATCGTTGAAAATGAGGAAAAAAACTTGAAGCTGCGGAAATGTGGTTCTACAGAAGGATGCTGCGGATATTATGAACCGAGCACGTGAGCAATGATGAGGTTTTGGAAAGAATGGCAACGAAAGGAAAATTAATAGTGAGCATCAGAAAGAGACAACTGAAGTTCCTGGGACATGCAATGAGAAAGGAGGGCTTGGAGAACCTGATACTGGCAGGCCAGATAGAAGAAAAAAAGAGACAGAGGAAAGCAACGGATAACATATTTGAAGAGCTTGAGCAGGTGGATGACGGAACGAGGGTTACGTGGTGTAACAGGAGAAAACATACTAAGAGACACCAGGGATGAGGAGACGTGGAAAGCCATGATCGCCTAAGTCCTGAAAGTACAGGGCACATAGATGACGAACACATATCTACTAAGTGCTCCGCACCCCAGGTTTGAGCCTTAGCTTTTTCCCAAGATAAAGTTGCTTGTAAAAAGGATGAAACTTTAGGTTGTGGATGAAAGAGAATGTGACGTTGTTGGAGATGAAGATCCTGAAAATGAACCTTGCAGACTTTTGTTTTAAATAGAGAAAAGTTGGGATAAGTGTTCATTGATCTACCGAGACATGGTTGTTATTCATTGTAAGGTACCAATAAAAAAACTGTATATTCATTCATGGCGATTCTCTAGGCGTAGCTTAGATGGAGCACAAGGCCGAATGTATGAAGCACCCAGTGAGGATCGAACTCACTATTCGGTTGTAACTGTTCTAGCGAGACAAGCTTGCTACTAGTTATCTCAAGTCAAAGTGCCTACTTCTATGTCTACATAAAGAACTGTATATAAATTCACGAAATGGTCCCATTTTTACTTTTTATTGGCAAAAAAAAAAAACAACATGTAAATGCAAACGTGCAAGAAAGACGAAGAACAGAAAAATTAAATTCCGTAAAATTAAAAGAACTCAAAATCGATAAAAAAACAATTTTGTGTTTTGGAGATTTGGAATTTGTTTTAAATGAAAAAAAAAAAGCTGGGATAAGTGTGCGAGGTTCTATTTTTCACGTTACTGTTCACCCTATACAAGGCCTTTTTTTTTTCTTTAATCATATCATCCCGAGCAAGGCGGTAACGCCACTGATGCGCAGGGCGCTACGTAAGAGTGAAAAGATTGGAAAAGAGAAAACCGGAAACCGCATCCTAAACAGGGAACAAGGGATGAGCCTCTTCACCTGTTTAATAGACGTGGGTGGAGTGTGAACCGGGCGATAGTTTAGTTTAGTCTATCTACTCCAATTGAAAACAAAAAGAAAATATAAAAAAAGAAAAGAAAAGAGTGAAAAGATTGGAAAAGAGAAAGCCGGAAACCGCACCCTAAACAGGAAACAAGGGATGAACCTCTTCACCTGTTTAATAGACGTGGGTGGGTGTGAACCGGGCGATAGTTTAGTCTATCTACTCCAAGTGAAAAAAAAAAGATGAAAAGGAGTGAAAAGATAGGAAAAGAGAAAACCGGAAACCGCATCCTAAACAGGAAACAAGGGATGAGCCTCGTCACCTGATTAATAGACGTGGATGGAGTGTGAACCGGGCGATAGTTTAGTTTAGTCTATCTACTCCAATTGGAAACAAAAATAAAAAATAAAAAAAGAAAAGAAAAGAGTGAAAAGATTGGAAAAAGAAAAAACCGGAAACCGCATCCTAAACAGGAAACAAGGGATAAACCTCTTCACCTGTTTAATAGACGTGGGTGGAGTGTGAACCGGGCGATAGTTTAGTTTAGTCTATCTACTCCAATTGAAAACAAAAAGAAAAAAGAAAAAAGAAAAGAAAAAAATGAAAAGATTGGAAAAGAGAAAACCGGAAACCGCATCCTAAACAGGAAACAAGGGATGAGCCTCTTCACGTGTTTAATAGAGGTGGGTGGAGTGTGAACCGGGTGATAGTTTAGTTTAGTCTATCTACTCCAATTGAAAGCAAAAATAAAAAAGAAAAAAGAAAAGAAAAAAGTGAAAAGATTGGAAAAGAAAAAACCGGAAACCGCATCCTAAACAGGAAACAAGGGATGAACCTCTTCACCGGTTCAATAGACATGGGTGGAGTGTGAACCGGGCGATAGTTTAGTTTAGTCTATCTACTCCAATTGAAAACAAAAATAAAAATAAATAAAGAAAAGAAAAGAATGAAAAGATTGGAAAAGAGAAAACCGGAAACCGCATCCTAAACAGGAAACAAGGGATGAACCTCTTCACCTGTTCAATTGACGCGGGTGGAATGTGAACCGGGACTAAGAAAACAGTCGAGATAGAGGGATACTGAATGGGTTTTCTTATGCACCTAAGAATTGTAGATTATGTAGGACAGATAACGGTTTATCCTAGACTTGAAAAAGATTAATATTGCAGCGATGGAGGAAGCACCCTCTTGGGAGTCTGTTCCATAAATTATCGGTTCTTGGGAAGAAGCTGAATGGAAC
The DNA here is from genome assembly GCA_037127315.1 of Ascarosepion bandense. NCBI lineage: Eukaryota > Metazoa > Mollusca > Cephalopoda > Sepiida > Sepiidae > Ascarosepion > Ascarosepion bandense. The sequence continues at coordinate 5,821,644 of JBBBDQ010000350.1, read as the reverse complement.
TTTCTTTTTAACATTTGAATAGGAAATGAATGAAGATGATTCATTCCGGTGCTTATATATATCTTAGCTGTAAATGTCTGAACTGATAGAACTAGAAAATGTATCTGGAAAAAGTCGATTAGCGGGAGTTTGTAAAGTCGAAAATAATTAATCACTCACAAGGCCGATTAAACGTTTTTGAATTTTATCGAGGCATGAAAGTAAAGATTATGTAGCTCCAGCCTAGATATAGCAGCAATAATCCATGATGTGTACTGTGAAGCAAACTAAGGAAATAAACCTTTCGTTAATATTAAAAAATAGTTGTAACTATTTGGAGATGAAACTGACCCCGTATAAAACATTACTGGGGAAATTTGAAGATCAAGATTTATTTTATTTGTTAGTACGTGTAGTAAAAAGAGGAGCCCAAAATGCCAACTACAGATCGGAGATACTAAAATCGAGCAGGTACAGAAATTTAAATACCTGGAATGTGTTCTAACAGAGGACGGAAAGTGTGACACTGAGATCCAAAGGCGAATTGGCATGGCAACGGATGCATTCCAGAAGTTGATTAGATTATTCAGAGAAGAAAATTTCACTAAAAACAAAAAAGAGTGCTGATTGCTATCTGTTCTTCAATATGGCAATGAATGCTAGACAATTTCATCAAAGATAAAGGAGAGACTTGAAGCAACCGAAATGTGGTTCTACAGAAGGATTCTGAGGATACCATGGACCGAACAGGTGAGCAACAATGAGGTTTGCGTGAAGATGGGAACGAAAATGCAACTAATACTTAACATTAGGAAAAAACAACTGAAGTTCCTGGGACATGTAATGAGGAAAGACAGCTTAGAGAATCTGATACTCACAGGTTAGATGAAGGGAAAGCAACTCGTAGAATACTTGATGGGCTTAAGAAAATAGATGGCAAAGCGGGGTTTTAATGGGGTAACGGAAGATTATTTGACAGACTGACTATGTTAGACAAAGTTAAAATACATAATTAACTGACAAACCTATGAGAAGATTGAGCAGATTTGTTATCTCAATTCTTTTAAGAATACTCCCTGCCGAGCAACAGTTTTGCTCACAGGCCATACAATATGAATCATTATATTGTTTTTTTTTTTATCTTTGATAAGTCAAAACATACAAGCTGCTTTATCTACTAAAGCGGATCAAAGATGTTGAGATTTGGTGAGAATAATGGAAAATCCTTTTTTATAAAACCAAAAATGTCCGATATCTATTATCGAAAATCTCTCGTCAAGCCGCCAGCTTTAACCGCTTCCCTCTCCACGTAACCAAGTTTACAGTCACTTTGAACAGAGAATCAGTAATGTGATAGGTACTGACTTGGCGGCTCGACTACAGTCACTTCCCCACCGACGAAATGTGGCCCCCCTTTGTCTGTTCTATAAATACTTTCATGGCTTCTGCTCGAACGAACTTAAGTCACTGGTGCCTCTTCAACAGGTGTTTACTCGTGCAACCAGATTGGCAACTAGGTCCCACCCATTCACAGTTAGGTTAGCCAAATGCAGACGACAATTCTACTCCTGCAGCCTCTTCTCTCGCACTTCCCGCCTATGGAACTCGCTCCCATATTCTTTCTTTCCTGACGGCTACAACCTCCAGGAATTTAAATGCAATGTCAATTAACCACTTGACTCTAGTTCTTTCCCCACACCGTATATCCTTTCCTTTCTCTCCACCTTTGAAACTGTCATCACACCTGCATTCTCATCTTTCTATTGCTCCTTTCTTACTGGTTCGTCTTCCTCTTCACTCTCTTCTAATAAATCTTTTTACACTTATGTAGCCCCCTACACATTAGTGGCTTTACCGCCTTGCTCGGGGTGATACGATTAAAAAAAAAGAAAAGAAGAAAAAACGCAATTGCCAGTCTTTTGAAAATCCTCGAAATTCTGCAATCATATATTAGATCACAAATCCAAAAGTCACTGATTTGTATTTTAATACTAGCTTACGTATTAACTTTAAATTAGTCTTGCCTGTTCCATGACTGTTTTTAAGCTTGAAGTGTGATCGGTTTAACCGGCAGTTTAAAACAATAAAGAGCATGTCGCCAATAAGTGAACTGTAGGCCTACAAAAGAAAGAACGAAATATGTTCTCATACTGCCATTACGAGTCGTTTAGTCATTCCATCAAATACTAAAAGAAATCAAGTTATCCTTGTGATGTGCTCTGGAGAAAAAGTTGGCTGAGCCATAAAGTCTGAAAAACAATGTCCGTTTCTCAACATTGCGATATCTTCCCATCTAATTTCTTCGCAATTCTATTTGTCGAACTCTTTTCTAAACCGAGTGACATATTTTGGGCGTTAGAAAGCAACGGATACTTCTATACATACATACATCTAACTAAACTTATTTATAAATGGAACTTTGTCTGTGTTTGTGTGTGTGTGTGTGTGTGTGTGTGTGTGTGTGTGTGTGTGTGTGTGTGTATCCGTTACCTATAGACTCCGAAACGGCCAAACTTGAAAATTTACACAGTTGTACGATAAGCGTCTACGAGTGTTCTTAAATCGGGTTATAGAAGGGGTGGTTTCAAGTTTCAAGGTTGCAGTTCTTACAATAGTGCAGAAAATCGATAATATATATATATATATATATATATATATATATATATATATAAAAGGCAAGATGTTTGTGTGTGTGCGGATGTTTATCTGCCTGTATGTCTGTATTTTTTAGCCCTTTTATTTTAGTTTTTGCTTCGTTTTTGGCTCTAAGTAGGTATAATTGTAGTTCTTAGTCTCAGCCATGATACCATTTATTCAGAGTACTTATTTAGCCTTCAAAATTCAGTTTACGACGAATAAAACTTATTTGATATCGATACCAGGAAATCAAAATTTGACTTACATCCATTCATTTTTTTTTCAGTCTACAGTTTCGCTTTAACTGGAAACAACTATTGCTTTTTAGTCTTTCGTGCCAACGTCCAAAGAGTTTGAGCTCCAGGACCATGGATTAGTTTTAAAGCTTTCATTACACCCGAGCAACGCCGGGCTATACTGCTAGTATATACATAATTATTAACCAGTTATTAATCAGAGTCAAATTAGGCAAGTAAACAGTTGTATCAAATACTGCTCAAGCTTTTAAATATTCTAATTCAGGAGGTCAGCCCATTATGCGACCTTGATTTCAACTTTTCTGTATTGTCAAGTATTTTAAATTAACTGATCATCCAAAGCATTTTCGAACCCATAACAGGAACTTCCAGAAGGCATAACCGGAAGTTTAAAATAAGGGAGAAGCTGATCATGATTTGTAAACACTTTCAGGTGGGTTTGTACGACCCTAAAATTTATTTTCCGAGATGTTTACATGCGGACATTACTTCGAACCTTTCGGACGTAAAAATCTCAGAAAATATATTTTAGGATCGTACAAATCCGAATGAAAATATTTGTAATTCTTGACTAGAGCCTCCATTATTTTTAACTTCCGGTTATGCGTTCTGGAATTTCGTGTTAATGTTATGCGTTCGAAAAAGCGTTGGATGACCCGTTAATTTAAAATTAAAACGCCTAAAGATACCGAAAGGTTGAAACCGGGGCATGTGTGTGTGTGTGTATATATATATATATTGTCATCCGCATACAAGCCTGTTTCGCTGTATCACAGCTCACCAGTGTGGTTATTCATCGAAACTCAACCGATTTAGTGTCAGTTGGAGTCGCTACCCCCTAAGCCATAAGCACATGGAATCAGAGAAGGAAAATTTTAGCTTTTTATATATAAGCAGTGTATACACACGCCAGTCACCGAAAGAAAATTAATTGCTGAGGAGTAATGCATATAAGAATTATATATATATGTGTATATATATATATATATATATATATATATATATATAAAATTAAGAGTAATATATATATATATATATATATATATATATATATGTTTCTCTTATATGCATTATTCTACAGCAATGAATGGAGTTGTTGAACTGTTATACAACGAAACAGAGTTGTATGTGAATGACAAATATATATAGGTTACCCCTAAAAATACGATAAAAATGAGGTTACAAGCTGAAACATGCCCTATATTTAATTGAAACAAAATTTTATCACTAAAATCTTTACGCTATTATTAAAAAGAAAGGCCAAAGAATGTTTTGATTATTAAATTATGTTTTGACCCTTTTTGAATTCATCAACATTTTGTTGTTTTATTTTTTCGTGCGTTAGCTGGTTAGTTAATATAGGAAAAATTGGCTAGTTTTTGTGAAGAACACATTGATTTGGAAATTCTGCAAAAATCAAATAATTGTCGGATTTTAATGAAACTTTCAGGAATAATTCTCAAATGAATAAAATCATTTTAGTAATTTTTTTTTTGGAAAATCTCCGTCAAATTTATTATTTTACATCTCTTAGCCTTCCCCAAACTTATTTAAACCTATGAAAATTCGAGAAATTTATTTTGTAAGATTTAATGTTTGTAAGCAAACGTCTTTGGAGAATTTAAATTTTATAACATATGACCCCTATTTGCATAATATCGTCTCTGAGGCGTAAAATTAAAAAAAAAATGCAATAAGACTAATAGATTATTTATTTAGACAAGCTGTGAATTGCCTTTATGAATAAGATATTATGGACACTCATTTAAGTGCCATACGTGATACACGCTTTAGGCGATCATGTTTCGAAAGACTGACAGGTCAGAAGATTCTTCCGCAGTAGGTTGCCATTGTTTTCTGCAGTAGACTGGTTGCCAACGAAGACTATAGAACCTAATCTCTCTCCAGCTTTCTTCAAGTTTATATCGATCTGGGTAACCTATAGAGAATTATGAACTGAAATTGTTTCTATAATCTATGGGGTTAGACCATTTTTGTTACATTGCTCTTATCAAGGGATATCAGTTACGTGCCATACGTGATACACGCTTTGGGCCATCATATCTCGAAAGAGACATGACTGACCGGGAAGAAGATTATCTTTCAGTAGGTTGCCATTGCATTCTGCGGTAGACTGGTTGCCAGTTAAGGCTGTAGAATCCAAACTGTCCTATTATTTAACCCATAACTGGAGACGGATTAATACCTTTCCAAAAGGTATTTGTGCGTAAGTGAATGCAAGAAATTCAGATGGAATTCGAACTCGGCTCCCCGCTTTTTCGTTCCGAGTCGATATCCACTGCACTACAATACAAGGTATAGTACTGTTCAGATATTGATCGCCTGATTTTACTGAGTGTAAATACAAGGCTATAGAATCCAAACTGTCCTATTATTTCACCCATAACTGGAGGGAAGAGACGGATTAACACATTTCCCGAGGGTATTTGTGCGTAAGTGAATGCAAGGGATTCAACTGGAATTCGAAATCGGTTCCTCGATTTGTTGTTCCGAGTCGATAGCCATGCACCACAACGATTGTCTTAAAAAAAAAAGAGGGAAGCGAGCGGGAGGTAAATGCAAATGCACGACGGGGATTAAAGGAAATCTGTGCCAAGTCGGCTTCACACTGCGTACATTAGCACTATTTCTATACCAACAGTCCCGATTCTTTTTTTTATATAATGTGTGCGATGGTTAAATTGACGTCAACTTATATTTTTAATCTCGCGCATGCACGTTGTTTATGATTTTCCCGACTGGACATTATAGTAGGGTCAGTTGGGTACCGTCTATGATAATAAGACCATCATAATGCAAACCAATTTGACAGATTTGAGTCTGAATTTTGTTTAATGTCATATCAAACTATCGCCCGTTTAACACTCCACCCACGTCTATTGAACAGGTGTAGAGGCTCATCCCTTGTTCCCTGTTTAGGATGTGGTTTCCGGCTTTCTAATCTTTTCACTCTTACGTAGCCCCCGGCACATCAGTGGCGTTACCGCCTTGCTCGGGGTGATATGATTAAAAAAAAAATCGACCACAGGGTTATTTAATGCTAAAAAGGTGTGTGGGGTGGTTAAGGTATTTATTAATGTTCTGTTATAGTAAAAAAAAGTTGATTTTGTCAGATTTTGATGAAAATTTTTATTTTTATTTTAGAAAACTGAACATGTATTGTATTTTTTTAAATTAAAAATGTACTGCGGGTAATAATTTTTCTTCCTTCAAAAATGTGTTATAGCAATAGTTGTATCCTTCGAAAATGTATTGTTAACAATATTTTTCATTCAAAATGTATATTTTTCTATAAAAGTCTATTTTTATGTATATATTTCTATAATAGTATGTGTCATGTCTTGAAGGCTGTCACAATGCGTTGAATAAAGTAAAGGAAGGTCGGGAGGTGTTTGTATGACCTGTTTAATATTTCGAGACTATAATCTCATCATCAGAATGGCAGAGAAATCCTTATAATGACCGTGCTTTTAGCTGCCCATCTATGAATGGCTGGCTTTTACCCTGCTGTGGTATGTGTGTGCGTGTGTGTATATGTGTGTGTGTGTGCGAGTGTGTATCTCTGTGTGTTCTAGTCACACACACGCACACATACATACACGCACACACGTACAGCAGCAGGGTAAAAGCCAGCCATTCATAGATGGGCAGCTAAAAGCACGGTCATTATAAGGATTTCTCTGCCATTCTGATGATGAGATTATAGTCTCGAAATACTAAACAGGTCCTACAAACACCTCCCGACCTTCCTTTACTTATTCAACGCATTGTGACAGCCTTCAAGACATAACACATACAACTATTTTACGCAATGCTTCAAGCAAATTACAAAACTTTCTATAATAGTGTTTTGAATCCAGATTGGGGGGGGGTAACTATTTGCCTATAGCTGGGACCCTAACAGGTGCTACCGCTCCGGGTCAGATGGAATCTGGGAACAACAACAATTAAGAGGCTGTTGCATGCACCTCACAACCTCCCAATCAGCGGCCTTGCTGCTGGATGCAGTTTACAGTCATACCCAGGACATTTCCGCGTGTTTGAGTGTCTATCTTAGGAGAATGGATTCGGAAGGAATTGAATAATATATCCAGTCAACATCATGGTACTTGCAGTGATAACTAGTGATGGCGAAGATGTGGCTCTGAAGACGTAGGGAGCTGGTTAATTTTTTCTTTAATTCAGCCTTGTGTCAGACTTAACCGAACTCCCTACAGCTTACAAGTTTTATGCAGAAGGTTGGTTGTCGGCAGGTTGGAATATGTTGATTTGTGTGGAATAGAGTATGAATAAAATATACATTTTGCATTTTAAAATAGAAATTTATTAAAAGGAAAGAATAAGGTTTAGAACTTAATGTGCAATTAGAGAGTTTAGGGTATCAATAGTTGCAGAATATATTAGTAGTAGTAATGTAGGTATTTAAAATGTCCGCAGAAGTTTAGAGTTCATGGTTGTGTAGTAGCAGAATGTAAAGTGTTTGTTCCTTCCTCTTTTTTGTAGGTCGTGATAGGTTCAGAGAGAGAGAGAGAGAGAGAGAGAGAGAGAGAGAGAGAGAGAGAGAGAGAGAGAGACGTGGGGGCAAAACAAAAAAGAAGTTGTACTTAACGTGTTCATTTGTTCTCGGCGTAGAGTGAAAAAAAGAAAAGAGATTTGGAAGCAGAGGTCGAATGAAACAGTGACGTACCCTGCGTCCGGGTCGGCTTCTTGAATTTTCTTTCGTTACATTGCCACGAGGTCCCAGCTAACCGCTCCCATGTTGACTGACTTTTGACAGGTTAGCGTTAGTTAAACTTTTCATGATGCCGGCTCCAGTGAAGCTTTTCACATCTAGGCGTGAAAATACGTCATATATGAATTTGCAGCTTTTAATCCAATCAGGATTCAGAATTTGATTTTCGCACTGACTTTTGAATTTTTCTTAAATGTTTTTTTTTCACAATGCTTATTTTTCTTAATTTCTTATCCCTACAGCTCCATCCATCTTCCCACAGTGTCTCAAGATTCAACACGGACGTCCACATCAAGTACTTTGACGAGGTTGTGCGGTCCTGGGTTAAGAAGATGGCTGCTGGAAGACTCTATGTCTGGCAACCGAACTCTGCACCATTCCACACAAGCAGTAGAAGCCAGTCATGGTTGAGTGAGAGACCAAGAAAATTATTGTAATAAGATAAACTGAAGGCAAGGATTATGTCAGCATTCACCAACATAAACTAGGAGACAGTTCAGAAGATTTGCAAGAGATTCCGAAGTCGTCTGGAGGGAGTGGTTGAAGCGAATAGCAATTTTATTGAATAAATTTACTTTAATATTTCAAGATATGTTCGTGTAATTTTGGCAAATATGAGATGTCAGTGTTATTTTCATTTTTGTGCAATTTATACGATAATTCATCCAATACAGCAACTTATATATATATATATGTGTGTGTGTGTGTCATTGTATGCTTGTATGTGTGTGCGTGTGATTGTGTTTGTGTTTGTGTATGTATTATGTGTGTGTCTGTGTAAGTGTGTATGTGTGCATGTGTGTATGTGTGTGTCTGTGTGTGTGTATGTGTATATGTTTGTGTATCTGTGTGTGTGCATTTGTGTGTATATATGTGTACGTTTGTGTGTGTCTGTGTATATGTGTGTATATGTATGTAGGTATGTCTATGTCTATATGTGTGTGTATGTGTATGTGCAGGTGTGTATGTATGTATGTATGTGTAGGTGTGTATGTGTGTATGTATGTGTATATGTGTGTATATTTGTGTTTGTGTCTGTGTGTCTGTGTATGTGTTTGTATGTGTGTATGCGTGTATGCGTGTATGTTTGTGTATCTATGCATCTGTGTGCATCTATGTGTATATGTGTGTATGTTTCTGTATATTTGTGTATGTGTGTGTATGTGTGTGTTTGTATGTGTGTTTGTGCGTGTGTGCATGCGTATATGAAAATTTTTTTGCTTGTTCAGGAGTGCGTGTGAAGAGAAAGCGAGTGGCCAGAGAAGTTTTGATGATCAAACAATACATTTTTTGTTTCCTGGCTTTCATATTTGTGCTACTCTAGTTTCCTCAATAAATACCGGTCTACAAATGAAAAATTCTAACAGATTGAAGCGATTTTCTACTGGGCTCATTTCGGCGTCAGAATTGGGCAGTAGATTTTGGTGCATAGTTATTTCCAGCTAAAGAGAAAATTGGAGATGAATATAGCATTGTTGGAGTTCAACAGGTTCAAATTTCTTTTGACAGTCAGAATAATTGTATTCAATGATGCGAATTATCAAAATAAGTGAAAAAATTATATCTTACTAAATATGATTCACAAAACTACGAAGTAATCTTAAAAAATGTAGGAAAGGATAATCTTAAAAAAAAACTTGTAGACGCTTTTGAGGAATCGAAAATGTGGAATTGACAGGTTGAATAGGAGAAATGATGTCTGTGGGTCGGAAAGGTTTGAAGAAATCACTTAAGTGATCGACTAAATTGATTTAAGTATCTTGAGTTTTAAAGTTTTCTATCTATCTATCTATCTATCTATCTATCTATCTATCTATCTGCTTCTGTTCCTATCTATCTATCTATCCTATCTACCTATCTATCTATCTGCTTCTGTTCCTATCTATCTATCTATCTATCTATCTATCTATCTATCTGCTTCTGTTCCTATCTATCTATCTATCTATCTATCTATCTATCTATCTATCTATCTATCTATCTATCTATCTATCTATCTATCTGCTTCTGTTCCTATCTATCTATCTATCTATCTATCTATCTATCTATCTATCTATCTATCTATCTGCTTCTGTTCCTATCTATCTATCTATCTATCTATCTATCTATCTATCTATCTATCTATCTATCTATCTATCTATCTTCTTTGTTTCTTTCCCAAGCCTGGAGATTTCGCCTACGGTGAAATTTCCAATGATTTCTGATTGCTCAATTGTGTTGTTCCTAACATCAATATTTCCTTGCATGGTTTCAATCAAAAATTCAATACTGACTATATTTTTTTCACTTTTTATAAATGGGACAGACAATAATAAAAGAAAGAGTCAGATATAAAATTATGAAAGAATAATTCCTTACATTCATTCACACATTATAATGATTGAACTTGTAAAATCTCTTTTCTTCATAAAAGATACTGTTTTCAAGTTAAAAACGCATTTTTCTTACAAGCAAAGAAAAGTTTTAAAGAAAATTATAATAATATAGTCAAAATTTAAAAAAATACTGCAACTTTATCACAAAGTTAGAAGCTAATGAATTATTTTTTTGCAGAAAATATCGTAATTAATTTCTGACTCACTATTATTGGAAACGTGTTATAAAAAATCTGACTGCATTTTTTAGCAGACGACTGTAAAAAAAGAAAATAAAAGGGAAAAACTACTTGATCGGTTAAAGTAAAATTACAAATAATAGAAAGAATATCTAAGAAAAACTGTCGAAAAAATGCGCTGATATATAGACAGGCGAAAAATGGCGTGTAAGAAAACCAGTATTCCATTCAAATTGCGATATCGAAATGAGAAGCTTTCAACTGAATTACACAATTATTTTATAATTATTGGTTTGGAAAAAGCTCTATAGTTATTTCAATATACGACTATCACCCCGAGCAAGGCGGTAACGCCACTGATGTGCAGGGGGCTACTCAAGAGTGAAAAGATTTGGAAAAGAGAAAGCCGGAAACTACATCCTAAACAGGGAACAAGGGATGAGCCTCTACACCTGTACAATAGACGTGGGTGGAGTGTGAACCGATAGTTTAGTCTATCTACTCCAATCAAAAAAAAAAAAAAAATAAATAAAAAATAAGAAAAGGAAAAGTGAAAAGATTGGAAAAGAGAAAGCCGAAAACCACATCCTAAACAGGGAACAAGGGATGAGCCTCTACACCTGCACAATAGACGTGGGTAGAGTGTGAACCGGGCTATAGTTTAGTCTATCTACTCCAATCGAAAAAAAAAATAAGAAAAGGAAAAGTGAAAAGATTGGAAAAGGGCAAGTCGGAAACCACATCCTAAACAGGGAACAAGGGATGAGCCTCTACACCTGTACAATAGACGTTGGTGGAGTGTGAACCGGGCGATAGTTTAGTCTATCTACTCCAATTGAAAACGTGATTTCGTCTCACACGTGACAAAAATTTATGACATACCAGTATACTGAAAGATAATATTTCGACGGGTCTTTTTATGCAATATATAGGTGGCTAGTGAATTTTACATGTCTATAGAGTTCGACCCCTTTAGTGTGGCGCTCCGTGGTACTACAAACCGGTATTTTTTAATCACTTGCCATGACGATACAAGAGGTAAGTAGCTTGAGCATACATATTTATCTATGCTTGAAAATGGGGCATTTTTTAATGAAAGAACTTTTTTTATTTCTTTATGTGCCGTGTCCTTTCAGGAAGTCGCCGATCATAGATTTCTATCTGCCCCTGTCCCTTGTCGTTCTTAATATTTTCCTCTTAGTGTCTCTCCCAAACCTCGCTCCGACATCCATTTGCTCAAGAGTATCAAATGTCTCGCACTGCTTGCCCCTGTCTCTCTTTCCATCTATCCGCCTTGTGAGTATTAGGTTCTTCAAGACTTTCTTTCTCATTACGTGTCCCCAAACCTCAGTTGTCTTTTCCTGATGCCAAATATAATTTTTCTTTCGTTTGCATTTTCTCCAAAACCTTTCCAAATATTCGGTTCATGGAATATTCAGCATCATTCTGTAGAACCACATTTCTCTTGCTTTGAGTTACTCCTTCATCTTTGTGAACATCGTCCAACATTCACTGCCATATAAGAGGGTAGATATCACATAGCAGTTCGATACTCTTTTCTTTGTCTCCAACGAAATCTTCCTGTCTCTCAATACTCTGCTTAGGCTTTGAAATGCGTATTTGGCCATGTCAAGTCGCCTTCGGATCTCAATATTGCGTTTTCCATCCTCTGTCAGAATGCTTCCCACGTATTTAAATTTATGTACTTGTTAAAGAGAAAAAGAAAACGGATTGAGGAAAGAACAGGAGATGACCTGGATTCAAGAAGATCGATACATTTTAGTTTTTGGAGATTGCATGTGCGTTGTGGTGCAGTGGATAATGTCCTGAAGAACGCAGCATATAGAAGAAGACATGACAGTAAGTCTCCACACGCAGCAGAAGCAAAACTTGAGAAGTAACTGCAGTAGTCAAAAGTTCACAAACACCAGAAGCAGCAGCAGCAGCTGTGCACTAATCAGCAGACAAGTTATGTTTAAATCTTTATGTTAACTACAGCAAATTGTCTTACAGTGTGTATTTACACTCAGTAGAATCAGGCGATCAATATCTGAACAGTACTATACCTTGCATTGTGGTGCAGTAGATATCGACTCGAAACGAAAAAGCGGGGAGCCGAGTTCGAATTCCAGTTGAATTCTTTGCATTCACTTACGCACAAATATCCTTTGGAAAGGTATTAATTCGTCTCTTCCCTTTAGTTATGGGTTAAATAATAGGACAGTTTGGATTCTATTGCTATGACTGGCAACCAGTCATGGCAATAGTAACAAAAATAGGCTAACCCCATAGATTATATAAACAATTTCAGTTCAAAATTCTCTGTAGGTTACCCAGATCGATATAAACTTGAAGAAAACTGGAGGGCAGAACGGCTGAAACATTTTCAGAGTCCAACAACAATATGGACAATAGTCTGAATATAAATAGTATAAAAAAGGGATTAGTTGAATGTTATGATTGCCTACGTCCTGAAATGACATGGCACAATAAAAACAGGGGTAAATATCCTAGGGTATTTTTTCCTAATATATAAGTACATTTATTCATAACATAAGTACATTTAGTCACAACATAAGCACATTTAGTCATAACATAAGTACATTTATTCATAACAAGTACATTTAGTCATAACATAAGCACATTTAGTCATAACATAAGTACATTTAGTCACAACATAAGTACATTTAGTCATAACATAAGTACATTTAGTCATAACATTTAAGTACATTTAGTCACAACATAAGTACATTTAGTCACAACATAAGTACATTTAGTCATAACATAAGTACATTTAGTCATAACATAAGTACATTTAGTCACAACATAAGTACATTTAGTCACAACATAAGTACATTTAGTCACAACATAAGTACATTTAGTCATAACATTTAAGTACATTTAAGTCATTTAACATAAGTACATTTAGTCACAACATAAGTACATTTAGTCATAACATAAGTACATTTAGTCATAAGTACATTTAGTCATAACATAAGTACATTTAGTCATAACATAAGTACATTTATTCATAACAAGTACATTTAGTCATAACATAAGCACATTTAGTCGTAACATAAGTACATTTAGTCATAACGTAAGTATCGTTATTCTGATTTATAAGTGCATTTATTCAAGATGCCTGTGCATTATTCACCATTTATTTTATGCCTTTTTCTGTGGGTTGCGTCTACAAGTTTTTCCTATTTTCGTTTCCATGATAATCAATTTTCTTGATCAGTTCTATTATAGCATCTTTTTTTTCTGAATCGATAATTAGCTGCGTTTCTTTGTTTTTCACATTGATTAACCATTCATTGTTTTATTTGCCCCATTTCACAGAAGATAAATTTCTTTGCTTACTCGGTTGTAAGCGCATGTCTGCTACGGCGAAAGAAAGAAAAAGTACTCTGGACAAAATGATTTCCTAAATGTCTGTTAAAATACTAATTTACTCTTTTTGTTTTTACTTTCCGATCAGTTAGGATTTTATTTCATGGAAATACACTAACATTTAAAAAGCCATATGATATGTGCTCAGTAGAACAGGATAGATTCATTGAGTTACGCTTACACTACCGGCCATAATAATTAGGCAACCCCAGTTTTAAAAAAATGATGTATTTCATAATATTTTAGTATTTATTGCCAAGTGGATAACTCTAAATGAAAATACAATGGTTCTTTCGTTATCATTACTTTGCAAAATTTTACAAGGCAAAGAAGCAAAGATGAATTCATTCAAATCCCCCTAAATTTTCTTCATTCTTTCATTGATGAAACTGCAATATAGGTAATTATTAAATATTTATAAATTCATTTGATGCACATGCTATTGTGCAGTATTAAAAAAAAGAACCACTCTATTTTCATTTACAACTATTCATTGACAATAAATACTAAAAAATAGTATGAAATACATAATTTTCTTAAAACACTTGGGTGGCCTAATAATTATGTCCGGTATATATATATATATATATATATATATATATATATATATATACTTTTTTTTTTTTTAATCATTTCACCCCGAGCAAGGCGGAAATGCCACTGATGTGCAGGGGGCTACATAAATGTAAAAAGATTAATTAGAAAAGAGTGAGGAGTACAAACTAGTTCGAAAGGAACAATAGAAAGCTGAGAAAACAGGTGCGATGACAGATACATAGGTGGAGAGAAAGGGAAGGTTATACAGAATCTTGCAGTAGGTTGCCATTACTTTCTATGGTAGACTGATTGCCAGCCAAGGCTATAGAACCCAATCTGTTCTATTATTTAACCCATAACTGGAGGGTAGGGACGGATTAATACCTTTCCCAAGGGTATTTGTACGTAAGTGATTGCAAGTAATTCAACTGGAATTCGAACTCGGCTCCCCGATGTGTCGTTCCGAGTCGATATCTATTGCACCACAACGCACATCCGCAAATAAGATATTACTTTTCATGAAAAATCAGTGACTACTTATTCAAGGTCCTAATATTTACTAATTATACTTGATTTGACTTTTTCTTCTATTATCATTTATTTTCGAATGAATCAAAATCGTGTAAAGTTTTTTCTAAATTTCCTCTCGTCAACTAAATACCGGGTGACGAGATATTCTTTACGCATTTGAAATTTATCGCGTTTGGTAAATTATATTCGGAAAATGTGCAACTACATTTTGCATGTTAGAGAGGCAATGGCTGTCACTGGCTCCGCATAACACTCATTTGGTTTATAATCGATTTTCGCCTGTTTCTATTAATCTCAGTCTTTGTTGGCGTGGATACTTAACATATATCAGCACCAGAACTGTCTCAGATTTCTGGTTTTCCTGGATTTTTGGTTGTCCCAGATTTCTGGATATTTCTGAATGTCCCGGGGTTTCAGATCCAAGGAATGAAATCTACGGAAAACAAAAATTGATGAAAGACAACGAAACTGCATTTAATTAAGTCACTTCTAAAGCCGGATTTATTTCAATTTATCAAAACGTTGAAACTTTTGTAAGTATAGTCAAAATATTAAAGATTTAAAAAATAATATTCGAACTTCATTTTTTAAAAACATAAAATGGAAAAAGAAAACAAAAAAGTAAAGAGTGAAACTTTTTCAACATATAAAAATGAATCCTTTTCATTAATATCAAAATTAATCAATATTGGTTTGAAGACAATTCAGTATCTGAGGTAACACATTCAGAAAGAGCAGTAGCGCATGTGGAAACGAAGAATGAACTTCAAAAAGAGTTCAAAAACCACTTCTAAAATCGATTAACGTCTTTGAAAATTTTCAAAAATTATTTGTTTTTTTTTCATTTTAAATGCCATAAGTTACAAAATATTTCATTAATGAAAACAAATCCTTGTTACATACGTAACTTTATTTTACAGTTTTCACATTCAAATAGATAACTCGTCTTAAATCAGATTAAATGTAAATAAAAAGTGAAATTTATTTATATTCTGAACGTACTTCTTTAGAAAACAAACACTTTTAGTTTCGGATTCGATTTAGTAAGATAACAAAATGTTTAGGTTACTTAAATAAAACAATAATTTCATTAGTCTTAATGAAGCAACTTTTAACATGAATAATTGTTAAAGTGAATGAATAAAAAAGATTTTATTAAATCTCACGAGTTAATTGATATTTTTAATTAAAAGTCAAATCTGAGTGTTTATTTGCAAAGAACAAATTTACAACTGTACAAATGTAAAGACAAATTTTCAAAACGGAAAATGTTTTTTGTACCATTTTTTCGTGCATTGAATACTGTTGCCATATATGGTCGGGTGCTCTTGTCATTCATCTTTAGGTTCTTGAGAAAATCCAACAGAAAATCTGCAGTATAATCGACCCTGACATGGCAGCTGGCCTTCAGTCACTTTCTCACAGACGTGATGTGGCTTCTCTCTGTCTTTCTACAAGTATTTTCCTGGCAACTGTTCTGACGTGATTTTCTCCTGGTTCTCTGACCACACGTGCTACTAGATTGGCATCTAGGTCCCATCTTCCTATTACTGTTGAAATAGTTCAATGTAATATCTCTTCTACTCTAACAGTTTCTTTTCTGAAATTTCCCGTTTGTGGAATTCCACTTCTGTTTGCTTGCTTCCCTGATAGCTACAATTTCTAAGGCTTACAACCTATCACGTTGAATACACCGGTTCTCGCTCGATCACCGAAGTTAAGCAACGTTGAGCCTGGTCAGTATTTAGATGGGTGACCGCTTGGGAATACCAGGTACTTTAAGCGTTTAGCGACGGATGTGCGTTGTGCGTTGTGGTGCAGTGGATATCGTCTCGGAAAGAGAAATCGGTGAGCCGAGTTCGAATTCCAGTTGAATACCCTGCATTAACTTAAGCACTGGTACCCTTAGGAAATATATTAATACGTCCCTTCCCTCCAGTTATGGGATAAAAACAAGGGTAGGATTTGGAGACCCTGCCCATAAAAACAAATCCCAATGAATCTTGATACTCGAAAAAAAAAAAGTATTACTAGACACAAAACTTATATAAAAACAACAATAAATTGTTGAAAGAAAAATATATTACCAGCAATAAATAAATAAAATTTAGTTGGCAATAAATAACCCGCCGAGGTTGATATGCCATAAAAACAAAAACAACCTACAACAATTTCTAAAAGTTTAAATGCAATGTCAATTGCCATCTTCTATTTACTTGATTCCAATCTATCTCTTAACCTATCTTCGACATCCATTGTACCTTGTTGTTTTCACTCACTGTAACCCCCTGCACATTAGTGGGTGAAATAAACTTTTGCATGGCTGTCTAAAATGTACCTCAGTTTAGAATTTAATGTGTTCTTTTATTAGACTGATTGCCAACCACGGCTATAGAGCCATGTTGGCGCTGTCTTTTAAGTCATATCTGAATGACTAGATTCTTTGGCAATAGATGCTAAATTTGTATAAGATGCGTGATATTTCTTCAAAGTGTAAAAAGTTTCCAAAGCGCACAAGATATCAAAAGATGCCGGTTTTCTGGCAGTTCTGTATTTCTGGAAAACGGATAAATAGTTTAGAATGTGCATCTTAGTCCGTTCATCTCAATCAAGGAATGGCTAATTTTATTTAAAGAAAAGATTACTATATTCGAAGCATAAACTCTATTCTAATTGAAGATTAGAAAGAGGGTCATTTGATCGATGAAAATCCCCCAACTTTACGTCGCAAAAATGTATCTAATGAAAATGAGATAGTATTTTTTAAATCTCTATCACCACATGCACGGCAATAAAGCCACTAAGACCAAAGAGGTTACAGGATGTAGAAGAAGTAGGGACAGAAATATTAATAATGAGCAGGAAAAGTAAAAAATAAAGAGTAATCAGAAGGATAGTAGATAGCATATTGATATTGTATGTAAATTGTTGCAAATTAAAGTTGGTTGGAAAGCATGGGGCTAGAAGGGAGTACCACTAGGGAGAAATGCAAGAAAATAAACTGTTAGCAAAGGGTTTACTGTTTAATTAAACCAGAAAAACTGTAGATTGATGAGATCTTCACGCAAGTCTCGTACCGCACTTTAATTAAAAAATACAAGGTAGGAAGAACTCATTACCATGGAATTAATTATCGTAAATTCACAGAAAGACAAACTTACGGCGGTAGGGAAGTGATTGAAGCTGAACTGCCAGATTAGGACCAATAATATTGCTGATTCTTCTTTGGATTTTATCAAGAAGGTAAATAGCATGGGTACCACACCATATATGGCAGCAACATTCTAAGCATGGAATTTTGCTTAATTTTATTAAATTATGTTGTATTAACACTCTCCATTACATCGGTCTTAATTTTGAACAGCATCAATTCGTTGAACACGTGTTTTCTTTCTGCGAAAACTGAGATATTACTAAACCAGAGGCATGAAACCACAGTAAATTGCAAACACATTAAAGAACTAACCTTACAATCACGCTAAAATTACAAAATCTAAAGTTCGGATCTCTAGAAACGATAAACTTTATAGTATTAACCTTAGTACCACGATATTCAATTTTAGCTGTATGATCTTCGCCCTTATATATTTTTACCTCTAACTTTACCTTTATTTCATACTACAAAGTGTGACCTAATTAAGTTTTTTCTAAAGAAATTTGGTTGAAAATCTATTATTTATATAAAAAGAAAAAAAAGATTCCTAAAATTTTAAATTAAGTTTAAATATAAAAAAAAACAACCTTTAATAACTTCTACGCCTAGATATAGAATTTCACCATCCGTTAAAGAAAAAGAAATTGTAGCTTTATACTTCACTAATACAGATATGTTTATCCACTACCAATTCTTCTCTCTTCTTCGACCATCCCCTCCCACTTCTTCCCACCCCTTATACATTTTCTTACTTCTTCCTCTTTGTTAAACCCAAAGGCCGGGTCATAAAAGGCTGTAAATGAACCAATCTTTATTTTCTACTGTCGTCTGTCTCTAAACTTTTTCACCATATCCATTAACCACCTCTCTCCTTTTCCCCATTTTCCTCCTTTTGCTCAATATCTAATATTACAACTCCCATTTTTCATTTTCTCTACCCCCTTACCTCTCACACAAAATTTACTAATATAAGAAAAGGAATTTTCCATTTTTCCATCACCCTTCACACTACCTGATAAGACATTGTCATTTCAATGTCGAAACAAAATGTACACTTTGTAGTAGATTGTAATTTGTCAGTCAGTTAAGTGCCATACGTGAAACACGCTTGGGCGATCATGTCTCTTTCGAGACATGACTGACTGGGCAGAAGATTATCCCGCAGTAGGTTGCCATTGCTTTCTGCGGTAGATTGGTTGCCAGCCAAGGCTATAGAACCCAATCTATCCTGCTATTTAACCCATAACTGGAGGGAAGAGACGGATTAATACCTTTCACAAGGGTATTTGTGTGTAAGTGAATGCAATGGATTCAACTAGTATTCGAACTCGGTTCCCCGATGTCTCCTTCCGAGCCGATATCCACTGCACCACAACGCACATCCTGTAATATATATATATATATATATATATATATATATATATATATATATATATATATATATATATATATATATATATATATATATATATATATATATATATATATATATAAAGAAGACTAAAAATGTTATTAGTCTGGACCTGACATCTCGGCTTCACTGACTTTCCCTCTGCTGTAACGTAACTTTCTAGTGTGTCTTTATACATACTTTCATTCTTAATGTCTGTTGAAATCTTCTTAGACTTTATGAATTTAACCGCAGTATTAGATTGGAGCTAAGGTCTCATCATCTTCCAGTTAAAATGCCCAGGTATAACCGTCAGTTTTAAGCTCACGTTTTCTTCTGGCTTGTCTAAGTCTGCCATGCTCTCTAGCGGTCGTCTCTAGTCTCAGCGTCTGAAAAAACAACTGCTCTGGTCGCTTCGATTCCTTCGTATTTATTGACATCCACCTAAAACCATGTGGGCCTGGTATGGTTGGAGAGGTCGTTGATTCCCCTATCTTTCAAAAAGAGTCTTTTTGTTGTCTGGCACTTAAAAATTAATTACATTTCTAAATCGGGAGATCCTCCTTTACCCATGGGTAGTGGTCACAAGTATCGATCCGTCCCAATAACTTCATTACTTCTCTTATTGGTATCTCACACCAATACTTCCCAGTGGGCGTGAGCAATTTCCCCACATTACTCGATATTTAATTTGCACCTGCCACCTTGGCTACCCTTCGACCAATCTGGTTCTCAACTTCTTAGCGTCGTTTAACTTGGGGTCATTAATTAAAAATTATCATTTCAAATTTTTGCTTATGCAAAATTTTCTATCTTGGTAAGATCAGATAATTACCAGATGGCTTTTCGGTCAGCCATTTCTCCAACTCTTTTAGAGTCATTAATTTATCCAACCACAAGGAAAGCCTATTCTCGAGTTTTCGGTTACAGATATCCGCCCTATTTATTTGTGTTTTCGTAACCAGTACTTTTGAAGCGAAGTCATTAATTAGCTGGGAGCTTAATATATGGCTTCCTGTGATAACATTGCCTTCCTGTAAGTATTTCTTCTGGTTTTAGGGAATCAAGCTTTTTGAAAAGAAATTTTTGTTGTTTGTCTCGGTATGACCATCGTTCTATTCATTAACCCTTTCTTTCCATCTACCAGGTTTGAATAGAGTAGTTATATAATACTGTATACCTAAAAACCAAAATGACTATCGCCTTCACTGTTAAACGTCGGACAGAGATATATAACAATATACAATTATATTTTTATTCTTCATCTTTAGTGACGTGGTGTAGAGTAAAGGGTGGTCTGTGAGATAGCACACGTGTGCGAGAGAAGTTAACTGGATGGAGTTGTCTTGCTTTCTCTGCGTTCTAACTGAGCCTTGACTGTCTCTCTCTCTTGCTCTTATATAGCCGAGTTTCCTTGATTGCGTCATCTCTTTGCTACGAACATTGTTTATTATTTCCGAATTATTCTTATTATTGTTTTGGCCACTGCCTTTCCGTGGTTTATATTCTCTGACTTTGAAACACAACCACATTCCTTCAATACACAGCTGTTCTTGTATTCTTAATTTTCCAAAAAATAATATTTATTTTAATGTGAATACATTTTTTGATTTTATATTTTTTAACTTGGGAACAGCTCTCTTGACACATTTTTGTCTGTCACCCGGAGTCTGCATTCATTCTATGTAAAGGCACGTTTCACCTTCCAGCCTGCATTGCTGCATCAAATAATATTTGTTTAATGTAAATACATTTCTGAGCGAAATTATATACTGTAGTCAAAGAATTTATAACAGTGTAATAGTACTACTATTAATAGGACTATTAGTACAATTGTTGATACATACACTTATACGCTTAGCAATTGATGGAAATGATAGGCAACCTCGACATTTTCGGCAAAGATATAAGAATAATCAAGAATCTCTACTGGCAGCAAACGGCCTGCATACGGACAGGTAACGACCTCAGTAGATACACAAAGATAGAAAAAGGCGTAAGACAAGGATGTGTCTTTTCACCGGATTTGTTCAACCTATACAGCGAGAATATTTTGAGGACCCTAGATGACACACCAGGATTTATTATTGGAGGCCACAACCTGAACAACATAAGATACGCGGACGATACAGTACTGATTGCGGACACGGAAAGGAAACTGCAAGATCTCATACAGAAAGTAGCAGTGGAGAGTGACAAGAAGGGACTACAAATAAACTTTAAGAAAACTGAGTGCATGGTCATCAGCAAAAGATACAACCCAAAATGCCAAATACAGGTGGGGGATAACAGAATCAAACAAGTCCAAGAATTTAAGTACCTAGGAAGTGTTCTAACAGGAGATGGAAAGTGCGACACGGAGATCCGAAGGCGAATTGGCATGGCAAAGGACGCGTTCCAGAAGATGAGCAAAATACTAACACACAGGGAGATCTCAATAGAAACGAAGAAAAGAGTGCTAGACTGCTACGTGATGTCAGTTCTTCAGTACGGCTGTGAATGCTGGACAATATCATCGAAAATGAGGAAAAAACTGGAAGCGGCCGAAATGTGGTTCTACAGAAGGATGCTACGGATATCGTGGACTGAGCATACAAGCAACGACGAAGTGTTAGAAAGAATGGCAACAAAAAGGAAATTGATGCTGAGCATCAGGAAGAGACAACTGAAATTCCTGGGACATGCAATGAGGAAGGAGAGCCTGGAGAACCTGATACTGACTGGTCAGATAGAAGGAAGGAGAGACAGAGGAAGGCAGCGGATAACATATCTGCAGAGTCTGATCAGGTGGATGACGGAACGGGGGTTGCCAGGAGCAACAGGAGCAAACATACTAAGAGCCACAAGGGATAGGGAGACGTGGAGATCCATGATCGCCTACGTCCTGAAGGGACAGGGCACATAGAAGAAGAAGAATCTCGCATATCAAAAGTTCACATACATAAAAGAATGAAATTCTATCAACACACACACGTATATGTAAAACAAAACAATTTATCATTTGACATTTTATGTCTTTCGATATAACTATACCATTCTATTTAGCAACAGTTTAAACATATAAATAAACTTATTAAATTTAAAGAATAGCTTTACTTTTCGTTTATTAACAATTTTACTCCCTTACAAAAACCTGGTTATCTTCTACATCTTTTTAATCATTTTCCCGTAAGAAGGCAATAAAGCCACTAAGACGAAAGGATATGAAGTCTGCAAATGCATGTTGAACAACAGCACATACTCCATCCTTCCTTTAATCAATAAACTTGATGTCCGCACAGCCACAGCGGACAAGGCCGAGTGTTTTACTCGCAGATTTTCCTTTAACTCCACATTTGACTCGTCTGGAGTATCCTCACTCGACTTTCGTCCTAGAACTGAGGCTTAACCGAGAGATCCTTATATAATCCCCTCTCTGATTTCTATCATAATTTCAAAACTTGACCCCCATAAGGGGACCAGAGGTGACGGAATTCCGGTCATTGTCTAGAAGAAATGTGCCCATGATCTCTCGTATGTCTTCAAACTCTACAATTACTACCTATCTGCTTGCTGGAAGTCCTCTTCTGTGGTATCTGTATTTAAAAAACTCTGGAGAACTCTAGGACCCCTCTAATTATCGCACTATCAGCTTCTTACCGATTTTCAGAAAAGTGTTCGAAGCTATCATCAATTCTGAAAAAGTTCAATATCCTACCGCCCATAAACTATTCTCCGATAGACAGTAGTTTCGGTTTCACCAGGTTTACTGCTGATATTCTACCTACCATCAATGAGTACATATACCAGATCCTTGATATGAACGGCGAAGCTCGAGCTGTTGCCCTGGATTTCTTCAAATAATTTAATAGGGTCTGGCACCCTGGCTTTCTGTGCAAGCTACAAATCTATTGCTTGATTTGATCCTATTAAATCGCATAATGAAGGACGTCTTGCCTCCAGTACCTATCACACGAACATTGGTGTCCCCAAGGGCTCTATCCTAGGTTCAACGCTCTTTCTGATCTTCATCAACGATCTCCCTGATGTGATCAAATCTCAAGTAGGCTGACGACACCACCATTTACCCTTGTCTCAGTAAGAAATCTGCCAGAGTGGACAAAGCTAACCTCGCTGCTGATCTTGAGAAGGACCTTTATTCTGTGTTGGACTGGGGTAAGAAATGGCTCGTAAACTTTAATGCCACAAAAAATGCACTTCTACTCTAACAGCTTCATTTACTCGCAATTCTCGCCTGTGAAACTTCCTCCCGTATACTTGTCTCTCTGATAGCTACAATATCCAAGAGTTTAAATGCAACGTCAATTGCCATCTCTTATCCCCTTGATTCCCACCATTCTCTTATTCTTTTCTCAACACCCCCTGTATCTTGTTCTTCTCCCGAGTCACCCTACTCTCACAATTCTCTTCACACTAGTATTCCTATCCTTCTCTTAAACACTGAAACTAGTTCCATTTTTTCTTCATTCTCATCTTATGTAGCCCCCCCCCCCCCCGCCTGCACACCAGTGACAGTACTGCCTTGATTGCGGTGAAATGATTAAAAAAAATGACAGAACAATTAAAGAACAGGAATTAAGATGACAGAGGATAACCACAGACACTGAATTTGCATTTTTTGAGATCAAAATTAACTGGAAAGTAAGAAACCGAAAGAAAGTTCCACAAGCGAGAGAAAAAAATTGTTGTCATAGGACTTATAATATTACGAGAAAACATAATGAAGAAAGGATAACATAATGAAGGAAAAGGAAAACATAATGAAGGAAAGGAAAACATAATGAAGAAAGGATAACATAATGAAGGAAAGGAAAACATAATGAATGAAGGAAAACATAATGAAGAAAGGATAACATAATGAAGGAAAAGGAAAACATAATGAAGGAAAGGAAAACATAATGAAGAAAGGATAACATAATGAAGGAAAGGAAAACATAATGAATGAAGGAAAACATAATGAAGAAAGGATAACATAATGAAGGAAAAGGAAAACATAATGAAGGAAAGGAAAACATAATGAAGAAAGGATAACATAATGAAGGAAAAGGAAAACATAATAAAGGAAAGGAAAACATAATGAAGAAAGGATAACATAATGGAGGAAAAGGAAAACATAATGAAGGAAAGGAAAACATAATGAAGAAAGGATAACATAATGAAGGAAAAGGAAAACATAATGAAGGAAAGGAAAACATAATGAAGAAAGGATAACATAATGAAGGAAAAGGAAAACATAATGAAGGAAAGGAAAACATAATGAAGAAAGGATAACATAATGAAGGAAAAGGAAAACATAATAAAGGAAAGGAAAACATAATGAAGAAAGGATAACATAATGAAGGAAAAGGAAAACATAATGAAAGAAAGGAAAACATAATGAAGAAAGGATAACATAATGAAGGGAAAGGAAAACATAATGAAAGAAAGGAAAACATAATGAAGAAAGGATAACAATAAAAGAACAGGAATTAAGAAGACAATAGGTAACGATTCACATGGCATTTTTAAAATTCTAAATAAAGTTGATTGGCTCAACAGAGTTCCACTTGCGAGTGATAAGATAGAAGAAACTTAGTATAGAACTAACGGTTGCATCTATCCATTTCAAGTGCAAGATGATGAGACCTTAGCGCCAATTTAGCACTGCGTTTAAATTCATAGAGTCTAAATGCCATAGAGGAGAGTTCATCAGAACAATTAGCATGAAAGTATTTATAGAAAAGGCCATAGGAAGTTTCATTCCGGCGGTTGGAAAGTGACTAAAGCTGTGATGCCAGGCCAGGACCAATAATATCGCAAATTCTTTTTAGGATTCCATTAATAACATAGCTAAATATATAGCAGTAGAACCAGATTAAATGTGGCAGAATTTTCATGGCAAATAGTAGACATATAATTATGCAAGATTGAGTCAGAAAAGAAAGTTTGTCTAATACAACACAGAGAATTAATTTCCCTAGAAGCAGATCTAGCAACTAATTTACTACAGTATTTCCATTTCATGTCAAACGTTAGTAAGACATCCAACATTTGCACCCGACTTTGCTGTCAGCACTTGGAAGATCTTCCGATATGTCGTCACATGTATGAAGTTTATTATTTCGGCATTCTTGTTAATGTTAAAAGTCACAACTGAGAAAGATGAAATTTTACAAATATATACATTTGAGTTTACGCTAATTGAAAGTATATTAATTTGAAGTATACTAATTTAAGTTACTTTAAAAACAGTAAGATGTAAAACCAAAGATGAACTGAAGGTAAGGATTGTGACTATATTCCCCAACTTAAATTAGAAGACCATCCAGAAGAGTTGCAGGAAATTCAAAGTCATCTGAACGGCGTGGTTGAAGCCAATAGCGATTTTAATGAATCAATTTATTCTATAGTCTTTCAATATATTTTTGTGTAATATATCTGCTAAAATGAAATGGCAGTGTTATTTTCATTGTTGCGTAATTTAGACGGTAACTTATACCACCCTGCATCCCCCCGCGCACACACACCCACATACACGCGTGCGCGCGCGCACACACACACACACACACACACACACACACACACACACACACACACATATGAGCAGCAATTTTTATTTTAAACATATTTCGTTAAAAACTATCTACACGGAAACTTTTATCATTTTTTATTTACTTTCTCCAGTATTCTTACATTTTCCTTTTTTGCTGGAGATAAAGAATGTAAATTGTTCCATAATTATTGACTTTTCAAGAGCTTTCAGCCACTTCACTGGCCATTCTCAAGAATGTCATTTTTTCCGATGTTGTTATTTTATTCTCTTGCTTTCACTGCAACATAATTTATTTTGTGTTTTTTTTTAGGAACGCTTGTCTATTTAAAAACAAACTTTTAAAATTCCATTTCCACTGTTAAATAATGTAATGTTGATAGAAAGAGAAATTTGCTTGATATATGAAAGATTTTATAATATATATAGTCATCCGTAGACAGATCTGTTTCGCTGTAGCACAGCTCATCAGTTGTTTTTTACCCAGGATTGAAACCCGATCGAATTGACGTCAGTCGGCGATTCTACCTCTGAGCTACGTGCGCTCGGTAGAAGGAGGCAGAATTTTTAGCGTATATATATATATATATATATATATATATATATATATATATATATATATATATATATATATATATATATATATATATATATATATATATATATATATATATATATATATAGAGAGAGAGAGAGAGAGAGAGAGAGAGACACACACACAGAGACAAAGTTCCAGTAATATATATATATATATATATTACTGGAACTTTGTCTCTGTGTGTTTGTGTCTCTGTGTGTGTCCGTTACCTATAGACTCCAAAACAGCTGAACCGATTTTCTTGAATATTAACACAGTTGTATTATAAGCGTCTGCGAGTGTTCTTAGCTAGGTTTTGTGTCGAGGTACCCGATGAAAATCGATAATCGAAATAATCGGGTTATAGAAAGAGTGGTCCGTTTTTAATCAAATTTGATACACTCATAGACAAAGACATAAGAAACGATATTCTGAAGTTTCAAGGTTGCAGTTCTTACAATACTGCAGAAAATCGATAATATATATATATATATATATATATATATATATATATATAAGGCAAGATGTTTGTGTGTGTGTGCCTCTTTATCTGCCTGTATGTCTGTACTTTTTCAGCCCTTTTATTTTAGTTTTTGCTTCGGGTTTGGCTCTAAGTAGGTATAATTGTAGCTCTTAGTCTCAGCTATGATACCATTTACTCAGAGGACTTATTTTGCCTTCAAAATTTAGTTTACTTGATATGGATACCAGGAAATCAAAATTTGACTTACATCCATTCATTTTTCTTTCAGTCTACGGTTTCGATTCCACTGGAAACAACTATTGCTTTTTAGTCTTTCCTGCCAACGTCCAAAGAGTCTGTGCTCCAGGATCATGGATTAGTTTTAAAGCTTTCATTACACCCGGGCAACGCCGGGCTGTGCTGCTAGTAAACTATAATTTTCACTCTGTGACAATCTGAAGAATCATAGAACATATATACAGCACGACTAATGTCGAAACTTACCAAAATAGATTCATGGACTGTTCTCTTCTAGTAAAATATCTACAGACCAATACAGTAAATTGATGGCTGCTGATATATTTTAGTCGGAGGACGTAGATTAATGTTTGCCAAGGTAATATCGTTAAAGACAACAGATTGTATGTTGCTTAAAGAATTCCGTTTGCCGCTGTAGATTGACAGTTGCCAAGGTAACTTTGGTAGCTGCAGATTGATAGTTGCCAAGGTAATTTCATTGGTTGTGCGAAGGTAATTGATGATTGATGATCGTCAAGGTAATTTCGGTGGGTGCTACAGATTGATTTTCGCCAGGGTAATTTCGACTTTTGCTGCAACCTGATAATTTTTAATGTGATTTCGGCTGATGTTTAAGTTGACTTCTGCGAAGTTATTTTATTAGAACATGCAGCTTGATGGCTGGCAAGAAAATTTGGTTTGGTGCTGCATATTGACGGTTTCAAGGTAATTCTGTTGAGTGCTGCTGATTAATATTTGCCAAGCAAATTTCGTTATGGTATTACCGATTGAGTGTTGCTTCGGTATTATCATCCGTAGTAGCAGATTGGTGATTGTTAATGTAATTTCATTAGTTGGTCCAAATAATGTTTGTCATGGTGATTTATACAGCTGCTACTGATAGATACGTTATCAAGTTAATTTCGTTTGCTTTTGCAGTGTGCTTTCGATGGTTGTGAGTTTGAATTTTGTCAAGGTAATTTAATGTACGCAGATGATACAGTGCTGACACAGAAAGGAAACTACAAGACCTCCTACAGAAGGTAGCTGAAGAGAGTGATAAGAAAGGACTACAAATAAACTGCAAGAAAACCAAATGCATGGTCATCAGTAAAATGGGCAGCCCAATATGCCAAATACAGGTCGGGGATACTAGAATCAAGCAGGTACAAAAGTTTAAATACCTGGGAAGCGTTCTAACAGAAGACGGAAAATGCGATACAGAGATCCGAAGGCGAACTGTCATGGCGAAGGATGCATTCCAGAAGTTGAGTAAAGTATTAAGAAACAAGACAGTTTCGCTAGAAACAAAGAAGAGAGTATTGGATTGCTATGTGTTGTCAGTTCTTCAATATAGCAGTGAATGCTGGACTATATCATCAAAGATGAAGGAAAAACTAGAAGCAAATGAAATGTTGGTCTACAGAAGCATACTGGATATAAAGTGGGGTATCAGTTTCATATTACAATCAATATATAAAATGACCCCTCACTTTGTGGTCACAGCAGTTTCTATACATTATATAGTCCTGAGATCCAAAAGCACAAGGATGCATTTCAGGAGGTGAGAAGTGTATTAAGAAACAGGACAATTTCACTAGAAACAAAGAAGAGAGTACTAGATTGCTATGTGTTGTCAGTTCTTCAATATGGCAGTGAATGTTAGACAATATCATCAAAGATGAAGGAAAAACTTGAAGCAACTGAAATGTGGTCTACAGAAGGATGCTGCGAATATCATGGATCGACCATGTGAGCAATGGTGAGGTCTTAGAAATGATGAAAACAAAAAGGAAATTAATACTGAGAATCAGGAAGAGACAACTGAAGTTCCTGGGACATGCAACGAGGAAGGAGGGCTTGGAGAACCTGAGACTAACAGGCTAGATAGAGGGAAAAAGAGACAGGGGAAAGCAACGGATAGTATATTTCAAGGACCTAATCAGGTGGATGATGGAATAAGGGTTGCATGGTGTAACAGGAGAAGGCATGCTAAGAGCCACCAGGGATAGAGAGACGTGGAAAGCTATGATCGCCTACGTTCTGAACGAAAAGGGCACTTAGAAGAAGAAGAAGAAGAAGAAGAAGAAGAAGAAGAAGAAGAAGAATTATGTTGGTTGCAGCATATTGGTGGTTGTCATGGTATTTTCGTCGAGTGTTGCAGAGTGTTTGTTTCGGGTAAATTTTGTCGGGGGCTGCAACCTGGTCTTTGCCATAGAAATTTTGTTGGGTGCTGCAGGTTGAGGGTTTCCAATGAAGTTTCGTAGGGTGAGGATGCGGCAGCTTAATTGCTTAGAGGTCATTTTGTCGGGGTTGCAGCTTGATTCTTTCTGCAGATTGATGGTTGCCAATGATATTCGTGTGCTGGTTTCGAGTGCGGTAGTTATTACTTGAGGAGGTAATTTACTCCAGGGCTGCAGTTTGATTCTTTCTGCCAGATTGATGGTTGCCAATGATATTTCGCGTGGTTTGGGCTGCGATGGTTTATTACTTGGGGGTAATTTGTCAGGGCTGCAGTTTGATTCTTTCTGCAGATTAGTGGTTGCAATGATATTTCGCGTGATTTTAGGTGCGGTAGATTTATTACTTCCCAGGGGTAATTTGTCGGAGCTGCAGTTGGTTCTTTCGCGCAGGTTACAGTGGTTGCCAATGATACTTCGCGTGGTTTTAGGTGCGGTAGATTTATTACTTGGGGGTAATTTGTCGGGGCTGCAGTTTGATTCTTTCTGCAGATTGATGGTTGCCAATGATATTTCGCGTGGTTTAGGTGCGAAAGGTAGTTATTACTTGGGGGTAATTTGTCGGGGCTGCAGTTTGATTCTTTCTGCAGATTGATGGTTGCCAATGATATTTCGCGTGATTTAGGTGCGGTAAGTTTTATTACTTGAGGTAATTGCTTGTCCAGGGCTGCAGTTTGATTCTTTCTGCAGATTGATGGTTGCCAATGATATTTCGCGTGATTTTAGGTGCAGTGATTTATTGCCGAGGGTAATTTGTCGGGGCTGCAATTTTGATTCTTTCTGCAGATTGATGGTTGCCAATGATATTTCGCGTGGTTTTAGGTGCGGTAGATTTATTACTTGGGGGTGGTTGTCGGGGCTGCAGTTTGATTCTTTCTGCAGATTGATGGTTGCCAATGATATTTCGTGTGGTTTTAGGTGCGGTAGATTTATTATGCAGGGGTAATTTGTCGGGGCTGCAGTTTGATTCTTTCTGCAGATTGATGGTTGCCAATGATATTTCGTGTGGTTTTAGGTGCGGTAGATTTATTACTTGGGGGTAATTTGTCAGGAACGCAGTTTGATTCTTTCTGCAGATTGAAGTGGTTGCCAATGATATTTCGTGTGGTTTTAGGTGCAGTAGATTTTATTACTTGGGGGTAATTTGTCAGATATGATTTGGGTTCTTTCACAGATTGATGGTTGCCAATGATGGCTAGTATTGGTTTAGGTGCGGTAGATTTATTACTTGGGGGTAATTTGTCTGAGGCTTGCAGTTTGATTCTTTCTGCAGATTGATGGTGTATAATGATATTCCGCGTGATTTTAGGTGCAGTAGATTTATTACTTGAGGTAATTTGTCGGGGCTGCAGTTTGATTCTTTCTGCAGATTGATGGTTGCCAATGATATTTCGTGTGGTTTTAGGTGCGGTAGATTTATTACTTGGAGATGTTGTTGTCAGGGCTGCAGTTTTGGTTCTTTTCTGCGATTGATAGTTTCGCAATAATGATATTTCGCGTGATTTTAGATGCGGTGATTTAGTACTTGGGGGTAATTTGTCAGGCTGCAGTTTGATTCTTTCTGCAGATTGGTGGTTGCCAATGATATTTCGTGTGTGGTTTTAGGTGCGGTAGATTTATTACTTGGGGGTAATTTGTCGGGGCTGCGGTTGATTCTTTCTGCAGATTGATGGTTGCCAATGATATTTCGCGTGATTTTAGGTGCAGTAGATTTATTACTTGAGGTAATTTGTCGGGGCTGTGGTTTAATTCTTTCTGCAGATTGATGATTTGGCGGTATTTCATTGGTTTTGGTGCAGTGATTTTATTGTAGGGGTAATTGTCAGACTGCGGTTTGATTCTTTCTGCAGATTGATGGTTGTAATGATATTTTCGCGTGATTTTAGGAGTGCGGTAGATTTATTACTTGGGGGTAATTTGTCAGACTTGCGGTTGATTCTTTCTGCAGATTGATGGTTGCCAATGATATTTAAAGTATGGTTTTAGGTGTTTTATTAGATTTATTGGCGAGATGGTTTGTCGGGGCTGCAGTTTGATTCTTTCTGCGAATTGATGGTTGCCAATGATATTTCGCGTGGTTTTAGGTGCCGGTAGATTTATTGCTTGGGGTAATTTGTCGGGCTGCAGTTTGATTCTTTCTGCAATTCATTGATTTGCCAATGATATTTCGCGTGATTTGGTGCTGGTGAATTTATTACTTGAGGGTAATTTGTCAGGGCTGCAGTTTGATTCTTTCTGTAGTTGATGGATTTTCAATGATATTTCGCGTGGTTTTAGGTGCGGTAGATTTATTACTTGGGGGTAATTTGTCGGAGCTGCCAGTTTGATTCTTTCTGCACAGATTGATGATTTAATGATAACTGCGTGGTTTTGGTTGCAGTGAATTTATTACTTGGGGGTAATTTGTCGGGAGCTGCAGTTTGATTCTTTCCTGCAGTTGGTGTTCGCAATGATGTTTCGCGTGGTTTGGAGCTGCGGTAGATTTATTACTTGGGGGTAATTTGTCGGGGCTGCAGTTTGATTCTTTCTGCAGATTGATGGTTGTAATGATGACTGCGCTGATTTTGGTGCGTTAGATTTATTACTTGGGGGTAATTTGCATTAAGACTGCAGTTTGATTCTTTCTGCAGATTTCGATGGTTGCCAATGATATTTCGCGTGGTTTTAGGTGCGGTAAGATTTATTACTTGGGGGTAATTTGTCCAGGGCTGCAGTTTGATTCTTTCTGCGAATTGATGGGTTGTAATGATATTTCGGTAATGATTTTAGGTGCTGTTGGAGTTTATTACTTGGGTAATTGCAATAGAACTCCCAGTTTGGATTCTTTCTGCAAGAATTGATGATTGTAATGATATTCGCGTGATTTTAGGTGCCGGTAGATTTTATGCTTGAGGTAATTTATTAGAGCTGCAGTTTGGTTTCGCTAACAAGATTGATGAGTTGCCGACGATATTTCATGTGGTTTTAGGTGCGGTAGTTATTACTTGAGGTATTTGTCGGGGCTACCCAGTTTGATTCTTTCTGCAGATTGATGGTTGCCAATGATATTTCGCGTGATTTTAGGTTTGGTAGTTGTCGCGGGGGTAATTTGTCGGGGCTGCAGTTTGATTTTCTTGCAGATTGTTGGTTGCTGTGTCTTCGTGTGGTTTTAGGTGCAGTAGATTTATTACTTGAGAGATGGTGTCGGGAGCGCAGTTGCGGTTCTTTCTGCAGATTGATGGAGTTGCCAATGATATTTCGCGTGATTTGAGGTGCGGTAGATTTATTACTTAAAGGACTTGTCAAATGCAGTTTGATCTTCTGCAGATTGATGGTTGCCAATGATATTTCGCGTGGTTTTAGGTGTGCGTGCATTTGCTACTTGGGGTAATTTGTCGGCCGCGCTTGATTCTTTCTGCAGATTGATGGGTTGCCACGATATTTCGTGTGGTTTAGGTGCGGTAGATTTATTACTAGTAATTTGCTCGGGCTGTTTGATCTTTCTTGCAGATTGATGGTTGCCAATGATATTTCGTGTGGTTTTAGGTGCGGTAGATTTATTACTTGGGGGTAATTTGTCGAGGCTGCAGTTTGATCTTTCTGCAGATTGATGGTTGCCAATGATATTTCGTGTGGTTTTAGGTGCGGGTAGATTTATTACTTGGGGGTAATTTGTTTGAAAGCGGCAGCTTGATTCCTTCGCAGATTGATGGCTACACGATATTTCTGCGTGGTTTTAGGTGGTAGATTTATTACTTGGGCAATTTGTCGGGGCCGGCAGTTTGATTCTCGCAGATTGATGGTTGCCAATGATATTTCGTGTGGTTTTAGGTGCGGTAGATTTATTACTTGGGGGTAATTTGTCGAAGGCGTGCCTAGATTCTTTCTGCAGATTGATATTGCCAATGATATTTCGCGTGGTTTTAGTTGCGGTAGATTTATTACTTGGGGGGGGGCATTTGTCGGGGCTGTAGCTGATTTTCTGCAGATTGTTGGTTGCCAAATGCGATAGTTTGTGTGGTTTTAGGTGCGGTAGGTTTATTAATGGGGGTAATTTGTCGGGGCTGCAGTTTGATTCTTCTGCAGATTGATGGTTGCCAATGATATTTCGCGTGGTTTTAGTGCAAAAGTTTATTACTTGGGGTATTCAGAATGGGGCTGCAGTTTGATTCTTTCTGCAGATTGATGGTTGCCAATGATATTTTCAGTGTGGTTTTAGGTGCGGTAGATTTATTACTTGGGGGTATTTGTCGGGGCTGCAGTTTTGGATTCTTTCTGCAGATTGATGGTTGCCACGATATTTCGTGTGTTTTAGGTGCGGTAGATTTATTACTTGGGGGTAATTTGTCGGGGCTGCAGTTTATCTTCTGCGATTGATGGTGGTTGCCAATGATATTTTGCGTGGTTTTAGGTGCGTGATTTATTACTGGGGTAATTTGTCGGGGCTGCAGTTTGGATTCTTTCTGCAGATTGATGGTTGCCAATGATATTTCGCGTGGTTTTAGGTGCGGTAGATTTATTACTTGGGGGTATTTTGTCGGGGCTGCAGTTTGATTCTTTTCCGCAGATTGATGGTTGCCAATGATATTTCGTGTGGTTTTAGGTGCGGTAGGTTTATTACTTGGGGGTAATTTGTCGGGGTTGCAACATTCTTCTGGTAGATTTGATGGTTGCCAATGATATTTCGCGTGGTTTTAGGTGCGGTAGGTTTATTACTTGTGTACTTTGTTTCTGGGGCTGCAGTTTGATTCTTTCTGCAGATTGATGGTTGCCAACATATTTTCGCGTGGTTTTAGTGCGGTAGATTTATTACTTGGGGTAATTTGTTTGGGCCGTTTGATTCTTTCTGCAGATTGATGGTTGCCACGATATTTATGTATTTTAGGTGCGGCAGGGTTTATTACTTGGGGTAATTTGTCGGGGCTGCAGCTTCTGATTCTTTCTGCAGATTGATGGTTGCCAATGATATTTCGCGTGGTTTTAGGTGCGGGTGGTATTATTACTTGGGGTAATTTGTCGGGGCTGCAGTTTGATACTTTCTGCAGATTGATGGTTGCCAATGATATTTCGCGTGGTTTTAGGTGCGGTAGATTTATTACTTGGGGTAATTTGTCGGGGCTGCAGTTTGATTCTTTCTGCAGATTGATGGTTGCCAATGATATTTCGCGTGGTTTTAGGTGCGGTAGATTTATTACTTGGGGGTAATTTGTCGGGGCTGCAGTTTGATTCTTTCTGCAGATTGATGGTTGCCAATGATATTTCGCGTGGTTTTAGGTGCGGTAGATTTATTACTTGGGGGTAATTTGTCGGGGCTGCAGTTTGATTCTTTCTGCAGATTGATGGTTGCCAATGATATTTCGCGTGGTTTTAGGTGCGGTAGGTTTATTACTTGGGGTAATTTGTCGGGGCTGCAGTTTGATTCTTTCTGCAGATTGATGGTTGCCAATGATATTTCGCGTGGTTTTAGGTGCGGTAGATTTATTACTTGGGGTAATTTGTCGGGGCTGCAGTTTGATTCTTTCTGCAGATTGAAGGTTGCCAATGATATTTCGTGTGGTTTTAGGTGCGGTAGGTTTATTACTTGGGGGTAATTTGTCGGGGCTGCAGTTTGATTCTTTCTGCAGATTGATGGTTGCCAATGATATTTCGCGTGGTTTTAGGTGCGGTAGGTTTATTACTTGGGGGTAATTTGTCGGGGCTGCAGTTTGATTCTTTCTGCAGATTGATGGTTGCCAATGATATTTCGCGTGGTTTTAGGTGCGGTAGATTTATTACTTGGGTGTAATTTGTCGGGGCTGCAGTTTGATTCTTTCTGCAGATTGATGGTTGCCAATGATATTTCGCGTGGTTTTAGGTGCGGTAGATTTATTACTTGGGGGTAATTTGTCGGGGCTGCAGTTTGATTCTTTCTGCAGATTGTTGGTTGCCAATGATATTTCGTGTGGTTTTAGGTGCGGTAGGTTTATTACTTGGGGGTAATTTGTCGGGGCTGCAGTTTGATTCTTTCTGCAGATTGATGGTTGCCAATGATATTTCGCGTGGTTTTAGGTGCGGTAGGTTTATTACTTGGGGGTAATTTGTCGGGGCTGCAGTTTGATTCTTTCTGCAGATTGATGGTTGCCAATGATATTTCGCGTGGTTTTAGGTGCGGTAGATTTATTACTTGGGGGTAATTTGTCGGGGCTGCAGTTTGATTCTTTCTGCAGATTGTTGGTTGCCAATGATATTTTGTGTGGTTTTAGTGGTAGGTTTATTACTTGGGGATTTTGTCGGGGTTGCAGTCGGATTCTTTTCTGCAGATTGATGGTTGCCAATGATATCATGGTTTTAGGTGTGGCAAGTTTATTACTGGGGTAATTTGTCTGCAGTTTGATTCTTCTGCAGATTGATGGTTGCCAATGATATTTCGCGTGGTTTTAGGTGCGTAGATTTATTACTTGGGGTAATTTGTCGGGGCTGCAGTTTGATCTCTTTTCTGCAGATTGATGGTTGCCAATGATATTTCGTGGTTTTAGGTGCGGTAGATTTATTACTTGGGGGTAATTTGTCGGGGCTGCAGTTTGATTCTTCGCAGATTGTTGGTTGCCAATGATATTTCGCGTGGTTTTAGGTGCGGTAGATTTATTACTTGGGGTAATTTGTCGGGGCTGCAGTTTGATTCTTTCTGCAGATTGATGGTTGCCAATGATATTTCGCGTGGTTTTAGGTGCGGTAGATTTATTACTTGGGGGTATTTTGTCGGGGCTGCAGTTTGATTCTTCCGCAGATTGATGGTTGCCAATGATATTTCGTGTGGTTTTAGGTGCGGCAGGTTTATTACTTGGGGGGTAATTTGTCGGGGCTGCAGTTTGATTCTTCGCAGATTGATGGTTGCCAATGATATTTCGCGTGGTTTTAGGTGCGGTAGGTTTATTACTTGGGGGGTAATTTGTCGGGGCTGCAGTTTGATTCTTTCTGCAGATTGATGGTTGCCAATGATATTTCGCGTGGTTTTAGGTGCGGTAGATTTATTACTTGGGGTAATTTGTCGGGGCTGCAGTTTGATTCTTTCGCAGATTGATGGTTGCCAATGATATTTCGCGTGGTTTTAGTGCGGTAGGTTTATTACTTGGGGGTAATTTAGTCGGGGCTGCAGTTTGGATTCTTTCTGCAGATTGATGGTTGCCAATGATATTTCGCGTGGTTTTAGGTGCGGTAGGTTTATTACTTGGGGGTAGTTTGTCGGGGCTGCAGTTTGATTCTTTCGTAGATTGATGGTTGCCAATGATATTTCGCGTGGTTTTAGGTGCGGTAGGTTTATTACTTGGGGTAATTTGTCGGGGCTGCAGTTTGATTCTTTCTGCAGATTGATGGTTGCCAATGATATTTCGCGTGGTTTTAGGTGCGGTAGATTTATTACTTGGGGGTATTTTGTCGGGGCTGCAGTTTGATTCTTTCCGCAGATTGATGGTTGCCAATGATATTTCGTGTGGTTTTAGGTGCGGTAGGTTTATTACTTGGGGGGTAATTTGTCGGGGCTGCAGTTTGATTCTTTCTGCAGATTGATGGTTGCCAATGATATTTCGCGTGGTTTTAGGTGCGGTAGGTTTATTACTTGGGGTAATTTGTCGGGGCTGCAGTTTGATTCTTTTCTGCAGATTGATGGTTGCCAATGATATTTCGCGTGGTTTTAGGTGCGGTAGATTTATTACTTGGAGGTAATTTGTCGGGGCTGCAGTTTGATTCTTTCTGCAGATTGATGGTTGCCAATGATATTTCTCGCGTGGTTTTAGGTGCGTAGATTTATTACTTGGGGGTAATTTCCATTTGGGCTGCAGTTTGATTCTTTCGCAGATTGATGGTTGCCAATGATATTTCGTGTGGTTTTAGGTGCGGTAGATTTATTACTTGGGGTAATTTGTCGGGGCTGCAGTTTGATTCTTTCTGCAGATTGATGGTTGCCAATGATATTTCGTGTGGTTTTAGGTGGTAGATTATTACTTGGGGGTAATTTGTCGGGGCTGCAGTTTGATTCTTTCTGCAGATTGATGGTTGCCAATGATATTTCGCGTGGTTTTAGGTGTGGTAGATTTATTACCTGGGGGTAATTTGTCGGGGCTGCAGTTTGATTCTTTCGCAGATTGATGGTTGCCAATGATATTTCGCGTGGTTTTAGGTGCGGTAGATTTATTACTTGGGGCATTTGTCGGGGCTGCAGTTTGATTCTTCTGCAGATTGATGGTTGCCAATGATATTTCGCGTGGTTTTAGGTGCGGGTAGATTTATTACTTGGGGGGTAATTTGTCGGGGCTGCAGTTTGATTCTTTCTGCAGATTGTTGGTTGCCAATGATATTTCGTGTGGTTTTAGGTGCGGTAGATTTATTACTTGGCGTAATTTGTCGGGGCTGCAGTTTGATTCTTTCTGCAGATTGATGGTTGCCAATGATATTTCGTGTGGTTTTAGGTGCGGTAGATTTATTACTTGGGGGTAATTTGTCGGGGCTGCAGTTTGATTCTTTCTGCAGATTGATGGTTGCCAATGATATTTCGTGTGGTTTTAGGTGTGGTAGATTTATTACTTGGGGGTAATTTGTCGGGGCTGCAGTTTGATCTTTTCTGCAGATTGTTGGTTGCCAATGATATTTCGTGTGGTTTTAGGTGCGGTAGGTTTATTACTTGGGGGTAATTTGTCGGGGCTGCAGTTTGATTCTTTCTGCAGATTGATGGTTGCCAATGATATTTCGCGTGGTTTTAGGTGCGGTAGGTTTATTACTTGGGGGCAATTTGTCGGGGCTGCAGTTTGATTCTTTCTGCAGATTGATGGTTGCCAATGATATTTCGCGTGGTTTTAGGTGCGGTAGATTTATTACTTGGGGTAGTTTGTCGGGGCTGCAGTTTGATTCTTTCTGCAGATTGATGGTTGCCAATGATATTTCGTGGGTTTTAGGTGCGGTAGATTTATTACTTGGGGGGTAATTTGTCGGGGCTGCAGTTTGATTCTTTCTGCAGATTGATGGTTGCCAATGATATTTCGCGTGGTTTTAGGTGCGGTAGATTTATTACTTGGGGTAATTTGTTTGGGCTGCAGTCGACTCTTTCTGCAGATTGATGGTTGCCAATGATATTTCGTGGGTTTTAGGTGTGTAGATTGGTTACTTGGGGTATCGTCGGGGCTGCAGTTTGATTCTTTCTGGTAGATTGTTGGTTGCCAATGATATTTCGCGTGGTTTTAGGTGCGGTAGATTTATTACTGGGGGTAATTTGTCGGGGCTGCAGTTTGGATTCTTTCTGCATTGATGGTTGCCAATGATATTTTGGGTGGTTTTTGGTGGTGGTGGTGGTAGATTTATTACTTGGGGGTATTTTGTCGGGGCTGCTGCAGTTTGATTCTTTCAAGATGTGGATGGTTGCCAATGATATTTCGTGTGGTTTTAGGTGCGGTAGGTTTATTACTTGTAGTATTTGGGCTGCAGTTTGATTCTTTCTGCAGATTGATGGTTGCCAATGATATTTCATGTGGTTTTAGGTGCGGTATTTATTACTTGGGGTATCTAATGGGCCGCAGTTTGATTCTTTCTTAAGATTGATGGTTGCCAATGATATTTCGCGTGGTTTTTTTAGGTGCGGTAGATTTATTACTTGGGGTAATTTGTCGGGGCTGCAGTTTGATTCTTTCTGCAGATTGATAGTTGCCAATGATATTTCGCGTGGTTTAGGTGGTGCAGGTTTATTACTTGGGGTACTTGTCGGGGCTGCAGTTTGATTCTTTCTGCAGATTGATGGTTGCCAATGATATTTCTGTTTTAGGTGCGGTAGGTTTATTACTTGGGGCACTTGTCGGGGCTGCAGTTTGATTCTTTCTGCAGATTGATGGTTGCCAATGATATTTCGTGGTTTTAGGTGCGGTAGTTTATTACTTGGGGGTAATTTGTCGGGGCTGCAGCTTGATTCTTTCTGCAGATTGATGGTTGCCAATGATATTTCGCGTGGTTTTAGGTGCGCAGATTTATTACTTGGGGTATTTTGTCGGGGCTGCAGTTTGATTCTTTCCGCAGATTGATGGTTGCCAATGATATTTCGTGGTTTTAGGTGCGGTAGGTTTATTACTTGGGGGTGGTTTGTCGGGGCTGCAGTTTGATTCTTTCGTAGATTGGATGGTTGCCAATGATATTTCATGGTTTTAGGTGTTGGTAGGTTTACTTGGGGGTAATTTGTCGGGGCTGCAGTTTGATTCTTTCTGCAGATTGATGGTTGCCAATGATATTTCGCGTGGTTTTAGGTGCGGTAGATTTATTACTTGGAGGTAATTTGTCGGGGCTTGCAGTTTGATTCTTTCTGCAGACGGATGGTTGCCAATGATATTTTGGTTTTAGGTGCGTAGATTTATTACTTGGGGGTAATTTGTCGGGGCTGCAGTTTGATTCTTTCTGCAGATTGATGGTTGCCAATGATATTTCGTGTGGTTTTAGGTGCGGTAGATTTATTACTTGGGGTAATTTGTCGGGGCTGCACAGTTTGATTCTTTCCGTGGTCGGATGGTTGCCAATGATATTTCGTGTGGTTTTAGGTGTGGGTAGATTTAGTTACTTGGGGTAATTTGTCAGCTGCAGTTTGATTCTTTCTGCAGATTGATGGTTGCCAATGATATTTCGCGTGGTTTTAGGTGTGCAGATTTATTACCTGGGGGTAATTTGTCGGGGCTGCAGTTTGATTCTTTCTGCAGATTGATGGTTGCCAATGACATTTCGTGGTTTTGTGCGTGGTAGATTTATTACTTGGGGTAATTTGTCGGGGCTGCAGTCGGATTCTTTCTGCAGATTGATGGTTGCCAATGATATTTCGCGTGGTTTCAGGTGCGGTAGATTTATTACTTGGGGTAATTTGTCGTAATGCAGTTTGATTCTTTCTGCAGATTGTTGGTTGCCAATGATATTTCGTGTGGTTTTAGGTGCGGTAGATTTATTACTTGGGCGTACTTCTAATGGGGCTGCAGTTTGATTCTTTCTGCAGATTGATGGTTGCCAATGATATTTTTTGTGTGGTTTTAGGTGCGGTAGATTTATTACTTGGGGGGTATTTGTCGGGGCTGCAGTTTGATTCTTTCTGCAGATTGATGGTTGCCAATGATATTTCGTGTGGTTTTAGGTGCGGTAGATTTATTACTTCTGGGGGGTAATTTGTCGGGGCTGCAGTTTGATTCTTTCTGCAGATTGTTGGTTGCCAATGATATTTCGTGGTTTAGGTGCGGTAGGTTTATTACTTTGGGGTAATTTGTCGGGGCTGTGCTTGATTCTTCTGCAGTATTTGGATGGTTGCCAATGATATTTCGCGTGGTTTTAGGTGCGGTAGGTTTATTACTTGGGGGTAATTTGTCGGGGCTGCAGTTTGATTCTTTCTGCAGATTGATGGTTGCCAATGATATTTTCGCGTATTTTAGGTGCGGTAGATTTTGTCATTTTGGGGGTAATTGTCGGGCTGCAGTTTGATTCTTCGCAGATTGATGGCTGCCAATGATATTTTCGTGGTTTTAGGTGTGGATTTATTACTTGGGGTAATTTGTCGGGGCTGCAGTTTGATTCTTTCTGCAGATTGATGGTTGCCAATGATATTTCGCGTGGTTTTAGGTGCGGTAGATTTATTACTTGGGGTGGTTTGTCGGGGCTGCAGTTTGATTCTTTCTGCAGATTGATGGTTGCCAATGATATTTCGCGTGGTTTTAGTGCGGTAGATTTATTACTTGGGGGTATTTTGTCGGGGCTGCAAAGTTTGATTCTTTCCGCAGATTGATGGTTGCCAATGATATTTCGTGTGGTTTTAGTGCGGTAGGCCGCTACTTGGGGGTAATTTGTCGGGGCTGCAGTTTGATTCTTTCTGCAGATTGATGGTTGCCAATGATATTTCGCGTGGTTTTAGGTGCGGTAGGTTTATTACTTGGGGTAATTTGTCGGGGCTGGCAGTTTGATTCTTTCTGCAGATTGATGGTTGCCAATGATATTCGCGGTTTTAGGTGCGGTAGATTTATTACTGGAGGTATCAATGGGGCTGCA
This sequence comes from Ascarosepion bandense, assembly GCA_037127315.1. Lineage (NCBI taxonomy): Eukaryota > Metazoa > Mollusca > Cephalopoda > Sepiida > Sepiidae > Ascarosepion > Ascarosepion bandense. The sequence continues at coordinate 5,780,410 of JBBBDQ010000350.1, read as the reverse complement.
GTTTGATTCTTTCAGATTGATGGTTGCCAATGATATTTCGCGTGGTTTTAGGTGCGTAGATTTATTACTTGGGGTAATTTCATCGGGGCTCGCAGTTTGATTCTTTCTGCAGATTGATGGTTTTTGCCAATGATATTTCGTGTGGTTTAGGTGCGGTAGATTTATTACTTGGGGGTAATTTGTCGGGGCTGCAGTTTGATTCTTTCTGCAGATTGATGGTTGCCAATGATATTTCGTGTGGTTTTAGGTGTGGTAGATTTATTACTTGGGGGTAATTTGTCGGGGCTGCAGTTTGATTCTTTCTGCAGATTGATGGTTGCCAATGATATTTCGCGTGGTTTTAGGTGCGGTAGATTTATTACCTGGGGTATTTGTCGGGGCTGCAGTTTGATTCTTTCTGCAGATTGATGGTTGCCAATGATATTTCGTGTGGTTTTAGGTGCGGTAGATGTATTACTTGGGGGTAATTTGTCGGGGCTGCAGTTTGATTCTTCTCTAGATTGATGGTTGCCAATGATATTTCGCGTGGTTTTAGGTGCGGTAGATTTATTACTTTGGGGGTAATTTGTCGGGGCTGCAGTTTGATTCCTTTTCTGCAGATTGTTGGTTGCCAATGATATTTCGTGTGGTTTTAGGTGCGGTAGATTTATTACTTGGGCGTAATTTGTCGTGGGGCTGCAGTTTGATTCTTTCCCAGATTGATGGTTGCCAATGATATTTCGTGTGGTTTTAGGTGCGGTAGATTTATTACTGGGGGTAATTTGTCGGGGCTGCAGTCGGATTCTTTCTGCAGATTGATGGTTGCCAATGATATTTCGTGTGGTTTTAGGTGCGGTAGATTTATTACTTGGGGGTAATTTGTCGGGGCTGCAGTTTGATTCTTTCTTGCAGATTGATGGTTGCCAATGATATTTCGCGTGGTTTTAGGTGCGGTAGGTTTATTACTTGGGGTAATTTGTCGGGGCTGCAGTTTGATTCTTTCTGCAGATTGATGGTTGCCAATGATATTTTATGCGGTTTTAGGTGCGGTAGATTTATTACTTGGGGTAATTTGTCGGGGCTGCAGTTTGGATTCTTTCTGCAGATTGATGGTTGCCAATGATATTTCGTGGGTTTTAGGTGCGGTAGATTTATTACTTGGGTAATTTCTTGTTTTGGGCCAGTAAGTTTGATTCTTTCTGCAGATTGATGGTTGCCAATGATATTTCGCGTGGTTTTAGGTGCGGTAGATTTATTACTTGGGGTAGACTTGTTTGGGCTGGGCAGTTTGACTTTTTCTGCAGATTGATGGTTGCCAATGATATTTCGCGTGGTTTTAGGTGCGGTAGATTTATTACTTGGGGTATTTGTCAGCTTGCAGTTTGATTCTTTCCGCAGATTGATGGTTGCCAATGATATTTCGTGTGGTTTTAGGTGCGGTAGGTTTGTTACTTCTTGGGGGTAATTTGTCGGGGCTGCAGTTTGATTCTTTCTGCAGATTGATGGTTGCCAATGATATTTCGTGTGGTTTTAGGTGTGGTAGATTTATTACTTGGGGGTAATTTGTCGTGGGGCTGCAGTTTGATTCTTTCTGCAGATTGATGGTTGCCAATGATATTTCGCGTGGTTTTAGGTGTGGTAGATTTATTACCTGGGGTAATTTGTCGGGCTGCAGTTTGATTCTTTCTGCAGATTGATGGTTGCCAATGATATTTCGTGTGGTTTTAGGTGCGGTAGATTTATTACTTGGGGGTAATTTGTCGGGGCTGCAGTTTGATTCTTTCTGCAGATTGATGGTTGCCAATGATATTTCGCGTGGTTTTAGGTGCGGTAGATTTATTACTTGGGGGTAATTTGTCGGGGCTGCAGTTTGATTCTTTCTGCAGATTGTTGGTTGCCAATGATATTTCGTGTGGTTTTAGGTGCGGTAGATTTATTACTTGGGCGTAATTTGTCGGGGCTGCAGTTTGATTCTTTCTCACAGATTGATGGCTACAATGATATTTCGTGTGGTTTTAGGTGCGGTAGATTTATTACTTGGGGGTATTTGTTTGGGCTGCAGTTTGATTCTTTCTGCAGATTGATGGTTGCCAATGATATTTCTTGTGTGGTTTTAGGTGCGGGTAGATTTGTGACATTGGGGGTAATTTGTCGGGGCTGCAGTTTCTGATTCTTTCTGCAGATTGATGGTTGCCAATGATATTTTGCGTGGTTTTAGGTGCGGCAGATTTATTACTTGGGGTAATTTGTCGGGGTACAGTTTGATTCTTTCTGCAGATTGATGGTTGCCAATGATATTTCGCGTGGTTTTAGGTGCGGTAGATTTATTACTTGGGGGTAATTTGTCGGGGCTGCAGTTTGATTCTTTCTGCAGATTGATGGTTGCCAATGATATTTCGCGTGGTTTTAGGTGCGGTAGATTTATTACTTGGGGGTAATTTGTCGGGGCTGCAGTTTGATTCTTTCTGCAGATTGACGGTTGCCAATGATATTTCGCGTGGTTTTAGGTGCGGTAGATTTATTACTTGGGGTAATTTGTCGGGGCTGCAGTTTGATTCTTTCTGCAGATTGATGGTTGCCAATGATATTTCGTGTGGTTTTAGGTGCGGCAGATTTATTGCTTGGGGGTAATTTGTTTGGGCTGCAGTTTGATTCTTTCTGCAGATTGATGGTTGCCAATGATATTTCGTGTATTTTAGGTGCGGTAGATTTATTACTTGGGGTAATTTGTTTGGGCCGCAGTTTGATTCTTTCTGCAGATTGATGGTTGTCAATGATATTTCGTGTGGTTTTAGGTGCGGTAGATTTATTACTTGGGGTAATTTGTCGGGGCTGCAGTTTGGATTCTTTCTGGGCAGATTGATGGTTGCCAATGATATCTCGCGTGGTTTTAGGTGCGGTAGGTTTATTACTTGGGGTAATCGTCGGGGCTGCAGTCGATTCTTTCTGCAGATTGATGGTTGCCAATGATATTTCGTGTGGTTTTAGGTGCGGTAGATTTACTACTTGGGGGTAATTTGTCGGGGCTGCAGTTTGATTCTTTCGCAGATTGATGGTTGCCAATGATATTTCGTGTGGTTTTAGGTGCGGTAGATTTATTACTTGGGGGTAATTTGTCGGGGCTGCAGTTTGATTCTTTCTGCAGATTGATGGTTGCCAATGATATTTCGTGTGGTTTTAGGTGCGGTAGATTTATTGCTTGGGGGTAATTTGTCGGGGCTGCAGTTTGATTCTTTCTGCAGATTGATGGTTGCCAATGATATTTCGTGTGGTTTTAGGTAGATTTATTGCTTGGGGGTAATTTCGTCGAGGGCCGCAGCATGTTTTTTATCGTTGAAAATTTGTTGGGTGCTCTCATTGTAATTTTGTGTTGTTCTGTTTGCAAGCTATATTGTTTGGAATTAATTAAAGTTATTAAAAGATACATTATTATTTGCCTTGTTCAGACAGTTGTTCTCATCTTTATTGCCATGTTTACGACGTTTTCGGTCGTTGTACGCTCCGGTCTTCTTCAGGTGCTAGGAATTTCGAGCCGAACCCTGTATTTCAATTACCGGGGTATATCATTCTCATTCGGGGTATATCATTCTCATTCTGGGTATATCATTCTCATTCCTTGTGCGGCCATATAGTTATCTTCTCAAAGATACATGGCCCAGTGGATATAGGCGTTGGTTAGATACAGTGACTTGAACCAAAGGGTGGTGAGTTCTATATCAGGCTACAGCAGTGGTGAAAAAATAACTTAGATAGTTGAGTTAAAGGGAGATAACTACATACTATCTGGAAGTGGCATCGCACATAGAATGAGAATGATATACCCAAGTGATCGAAATATAGGGTTCGGTTCAAAATTCCTAGCAAATAAAGAAGGCTGGAGCGTACAACGATCGAAAACGTCGTAAGCATGTCAATAAAGATGAGGAAAATAGTCCGAACAATGTAAATAATAATATGGATGTACGTTGTGGTGCAGTGGATATCGGCATGGAACGAGAAATCGGAGAGCCGTGTGCGAATTCCAGTTGAATTCCTTGCATTGACATACGCGCAAATAACTTTGTGAAAGATATGAATCCGTTGCTTCTCCCTAAAGCTATGGATTAAATAGCCGGATAGATTGCTTTCTACAGCCTTGACAACCAGTCAGCTGCAAAAAGTAATGGCAACCTACTGCGGGAAAATTTTCTGCCTAGTTAGTTATATCTCAAAAGAGACATGATCGCCCAAGCGTGCATCATGTATAACATTTAACTGACTTACTGAATGCATATTGAGGATTGTAAATGTATTTTGCATGCCCATATTTGTTGAATTCTATACACACCGTTTAACGCTATGTACTGGCCACGTATCGAGGAGAACTGAGGTTTCAACATGAATTTAGATTTTCTACTTTTCATCAGGGAGCCGAGTTCGAATTCCAGTTGAATTCATTGCATTCACTTACGCGCAAATACCCTTGGGAAAGGTATTAATCCGTTTATTCCTTCCAGTTATGGGTAAAATAACAGGACAGATTGGGTTCTATAACCTTGGTCGGCAACCAGTCTACCGCAGAAAGCAATGGCAACCTACTGCGGAATAATCTTCTGCCCAGTCAGTCATGTCTCTTTCGTGACATGATCGCCCAATGGTGAATCACGTATGGCACTTAACTGACTGACTTATAATCGAGTTATGTTTATTAGCCTAGGTAACTCCACTCATTTTCGATACCTGCATTTTAAATTGAATTTTTGAAAATAAAAAAAAATCTTAAAGCTTTCATTTTAGTTTTAACTGAAAGGTAAATGATTAAATTTACTTTTTCCAGTAAACAAAATAATCTGGTGCATTTCAAACAGAAATTATACTGATTGGATTTTAAACTTTTTCAATTATTTTTTTCATTTTTTGGGTTAATTTTCCGATCGACACATTTTTAAACAAAATTTAATTCTCGGTTTTAAAAATCTTGCAAAAATAAAATATATATATGTGACACGTTATTTTTAGAAAATTAGCAAATTTAAAGTTAAAGTGTGGTGATACCGAGCAATCGAGGGACCGGATGTTTGCCCTCAGAGATCCAGAAAGCAAATGACCAAAACTGGTCTTTGCGCATCTGGGCTCCACGCAGAAGTTCTGAAGGTAAACCAAAAATAAAATAAATATCAAATTCCTTTTAAGGACCTGTAGCGGAACTTTGGATCCTGATTAGTCATCAAATCGCAAAATTCAAAATACGTCAGAGAAACGGTTTTTCCTTAGCTAAAGAAAAAAAATCGTTCTTTGAGCTACATCACGATTGAATTGAATATTTAAGGATGGTCTCTAACCGGTCACAGCGGTCATTTCAGAGGAGGCATTTTGCTGACATACATCAAAGATGTAACTCTCAACTTCAAGTGACCCGGACATTGTCCTCTCTCTATAGCTCTCTCTTTCTCCTTTTCTATATCAACAATTACTGCTACAAACAACCTTATCATTGAATACGAACTCTACTCATAACATTCTCAATGAGCATTAATTTCTATAACTATTGTTATTCTTTCTTTTAATAAATTTCTATTTTGCATTCAAAATGTATATTTTATTATTACGCTCTTCTGCACTAATTCTACATATTCCAACCTGCCGACAACTAACCTTCTAATGAAAATCCTTCTGATGATTATAACTCAACATAAATCCTGTAAGCAGTAGGGAGTTCGGTTAAGAAAGACACAAGGCCGAACAAAAGAAACATTAACCAGCTCCCTACATTTCAAAAGTAATCTGATTTTTACAAGAATTACCTATTTATTGCATGAAATTTAGAATAAAACTGTTTTTAAATCAAGGAACGGTGATCTTTGACCTTTTCCGTCTCAAAATCTTTGAAGTATTTTAAAAATAATTTTGAAACTTTATAAATTATTATAATTAAAAGAAAAATGAAAACGATTCTTTTAAAAATTAATTATTCATTGAAAAAGATTTTTTCTGACTATAATGTCCTTAATATATATTGTTTATTAAAGCAATTAAAAGCTTATCTAATTAAATAATATCATATGTTATTGCATTTTTTATTTTACTCTTAGGAGCAGATTTTCGGAAAAAGGACGAAATGTTTAAAAAAAATATTAATAGATGGTTTCCATCCCCCAATTAGTCCTGCGTTTAACTAATAAAACTAATTTTACATATAAAATTTTATTTCTTGAAATTTTATTTCATTTACATGGAGGTGGGGTAACAGATGTTAAAAAAGTACTTTTACTAAGATTTTTAATAATAATTTCCAAAATAAATTAATTCTTTTGTAAATAAGTATTGAAAGTTTAATTAAAACCGACAAATATTTGATTTTTGCAAGAATTTCCAAATTAATGTGTTTTTCACCGTAAAAAAAAAAACGAGTAACATAATATTACATTATGCATTATAAAATCTCGTAACAATTTTGTCAACCGCTAACGAAAATCAAAACAAGAATTTTTGCAAAAATTTCGTCGGTGTTAGAAAGAATCCAAAAATTTAAAAAATAATTAAAACATACTTTGACCTTTCTTTATAATAGTATAAACATTTTGATGGAAAAAGTTCATTTTTATTAAGTTTGGAGCCTTTTTCCTTCATACTATGCTGTTTTTTCAGCAACTAAGTGGAAGTACCTACATTAGCCGTTTGGAGTGTTGCATTAGTTGCTTCGATATTATTGAATTTATGCTAGACTTATCTAACCTTATAAAATATCTGTATAATTCTTGCAGCATAGCGATAGTTTTAAAAGATAATTCCGTTGACCTTTTCTATCGTGTTTCTTTTTGTTGCCATATTGTGACTACGCATGACACTCAGTTTTGATTAGAAAATATCAGCAGGACGCCTACTCTACAGATCTCTGTTTCTAGAATGACTTTCCTTGATCATTTCTTTTGAGTTCCATCCTTTGTGAACGGCGCGATATTGTCGCCAGTTTCCTGTCTCCACCTCGCTTGGGAAACATCTGCAGATGCTGCATATGTTTCCATCGTTTTGAACGTACTTTTGTCGGCGTTTCTCTTGAGGCTGCGAAATTTGAGCTGTGTTGGCAATTTAGACTTTCCCGCCAAACAGAGAAGTAAAACTGTTAAACTATCACAAATCTTCTGTATTTACATTATTCGGACTATTGTCCTCATCTTTGTTGTCATTTGTACGACGTTTCGGCCGTTGTACGGTCCGGCCTTCTTCAGGTGCTAGGAATTTTGAACCGAACCTTTTATTACAATCACTGGGGTATATCATCCTCATTCCTTGCGTAAAGCCTCGGTTAGTAGTCCTTAAAGACACATGGCCCAGTGTCTGTAGAGGTTGGTTAATTATTGACGTGACTCTTAGAGTTGTGAGTTCAATATCAGGCTACAGAAGTGGTGAACAAGTAACTTGCAGGGTTAGAGGGAGATAACTCATGACTTCCAATCGATACTTTACGCAATGAATGAGGATGATATACCCCAGTATATATAGTCCGAATAATGTAAATACTGTAAATACTACCTCATCTTAGAAATATAGACAAATTTCACAAATCTTCATTTTTTCTTAGGTCAGTCATTTATTTTGTGATTTATTTATCTTTATTTTTATTTTGCTGGAGGCATTGATTATATAACAAAAAAATTAGCACCAAAAATTAATTCAGACAACCAAGTTCAATTCCCGCTGGATTCTGTTACCCCTTAATTTGCACTAATTTCCTTGGAAAAGGCATGAATCTATCTCCCTTAAACTATGGATTAAACAATAGGACAAGGTGCAAGATCTTGACTTTAGCTGGTCACTAGTCTAGTCGAGGCGAAGTAAAACTATAGAATTCAAAGCCAGCATGAGGGTTGATCCAAGTCAAACTATCTTGTCCAAGTCACACAACTGCTTTCATAGATGCATGTCTTTAACACTTGTAACGAGGCTCGTAACATTTTTCGACCATTTCAATATCTGTGTCAAAGGTCAATTTTGCACGCATAATTTTTATAGCAGACAACCTCATTGTACTTTATTAAATTGTCTATCATTATTTTTCCATTTGGCTTTGTATTCTACGAAGATACGGTCTGCAAATATCTAAATATGATAAAAGAAACTACAATTACGCCTACAGAAGGTATTAAAAGAAAGCGAGAAGAAGGACTAATCATCGGTTGCAAGAAGACAGAATCCATGGTTGTGAACAAAAGGAACAGCCTAACATGCAAATTACAAATTAGAGATAATAAAATCAAACAAATACAATAATTTAAATATTTGGGAAGAATTTTAACAGGGGTGGAAATTGTGACACGGAAATCCGAAGGTTCATTGAAATAGCGAAAGATACCTTCTAAAAATTAAGCAAAATATTAATAAATATGAAAATTTCATTAGAAACAAAGAGAATAATACTGAACCGTTGTGTAATATCCATCCAATTATATGGCAAAGAATGCTGAACAAATATGAAGAATAGACTTGAAGCCACAAAAATGTGACTCTACAGAAGGATTTTGAGAAAACCACGGACCGAAAATTTAAGCCACGACAAAGTTTTAGATAAAATGGAAACAAATAGGGCGCTTATACTTATCATCAGAAAGAATCAGGTGAACATTTCTAGGGAACATAATAAGGAAAGAGGGCTTGGGTAATTTGATACTCACAGGACAGATTGAAGGCAGGAGGAACAGAAAACAACACCTACCTACCCAGCGAGATTGGTAAATAGATGGTGAAAAAAGTTTTAAGAGAGATTATAAAAAGCTACAAAGGACAAGAAACAGTGGAGATCCATGATTGTCAACGCCTTGAAGTGACACGTCACATAGAAAAAGAGTATTGCCAAAATATTAATAAAATTCAAGGTAATAATTATATTTTCACAATAGGTCAAAACGATATAGCAGAGACAAAAAACTTGAACACACGTCCCACTGCTACGCGAGATGAGATCAATATTGTGCTAGGAGAAGCTAGCCAAATTAGAGTCTATTTAAGAAATCATTTTGGTTTAACCACTTGAAGAATCCTTTAACAGGAATAGTTGATTATTAGCTCAGATTATATCGTGAGCAAATCCGAGCACTGTTTGTTCTAAGCGTCCGGAATGTTCGATGAACATACACCGGTGTACAATTGTTTTGGGGACAACTAAGTAAAATTCCATAGCTAAATCCGCTGCTAAGAAGGTCAATTCTCTGTGCAAGGCCAGGAAGTTTTTCCCGTCTGACACAATCCTGCACATATACAAATCTACCATTCGCCCGTGCATTGAATACTGCTGCTATATCTGGTCGGGTGCTCCTGCTATCCACCTAGGGGTTCTTGACAAAATCCAACGCAGAATTTGTAATAGGTTATAGGGGGTTTTCAGGAAGTGGGTAAGAGAAGGATGAGAATACTGATGAGAGTGGAGTGGACGGAGAAAGGAACATGAAAGAGAGGATGCAAGTTATTGAGATAGGAGATATGTCTCTTCAAGACTTGGATAACCGGACAGAAGATTTTTCCGCAGTCGTTTGTCTTTACTTTCTGAGGTATACTGGATGCTAACAAAGGGTGTAGAACCCAATCTGTTTTGCTATTTAATCCATATCTGGATGGAGAAGATACGGATTATTACTTTACCAAAGGGTATTTGCACGTAAGCGAAAGCAGCAAATTCAATTTGAATTCGAAGTTGGCTTTCCATTTCTCATTCCGTTTCGATACCAACTGCACTTACTTTTTACATGTTTAATATTTCTATTGAAATAAAAAAAAGTTGTAACTTTGAAAGAAAAGATAATTAAACAAGAGATAATTAGGCGGCTGGAATTTCCAGTGACAGTGTTTCAACCATTCAATACTACTGAAAGCGTTTTGAGTGTAAAAATAGACAACAGAGACGAATGAATGTATTTGTCTATATTTCTGAGACGAGGTAGTATTTACAGTATTTACATTATTCGGACTATTGTTCTCATCTTTGTTGCAATCAAGGAATCAGCACACATGCTAGGCTTAAAAAAATCTCCTAAACCGACCAAGTATAGAGATGAACACAATATGGGAACCAGTAATACAGAGTGCCAGAGAAAATCATTATTGTCAAAAATTGCAATATTGTTTACTGACGAAACCTACCTTTTTTTCAAGTTTACAACCAAACAAATATCGACCTTCTTTTCGCTGTTTATCTTACCCCGTAACCACGCTTCAAAAAATGTTATTCACTGCAGAATTTTTACCCATAATTATTATATCATTTCTTTCTTTGATTCACAGGTTTTAGTTGTTCGAAGTTTTCAAGTGATAAGTATATTTATTTGTTTTTGATTCTGCAGCACCAATCTGCAAGGTTGGAAAAAAGGCTGGTCTTAATTAAAACACGCAGGCTCCACAAACTGTTTAAATATTTCTGAACGGGTTTGGTGTCATGCATAACCGCCATATAAAAGTTTCGATCTGACAGGGCTATTTCAGATTAGACTTTTTCCTTTTTCTTGAAAGAGTTGAAAGGCGGAATTTTTGTTGGGGACCTAGTACTTTTGCCTGGCCTTTTTTAAAGCATAATTATGCTTGAGGTGTTCCATCATCGCCATTTTTTCATTTACGAAAATGCATGAACTTGTTTTCTGGTTTTCAAAGTGCTTCAGTAAAAGCCACGTAATCTACAATAGCTTTGGAATTACCCCCAAGAAGAATGGAAAGAAATTTCCAAAATCTAGATATTGTTCCATTCAAATTCCCATCGAATTGAGGCAGTTATTCTAGTAAAAGTCACCAACACTAATTAATAATTAATCCATACTTTGGCATGTTGTACTTTCAGTAATAATAAATGACTTTTATGTCTCGTACCTCATCAGGCGATCATAGAACTCCACATCTTCCTGTCTTTCGTAGCTCTTAAATTTATTTGTTATTTCTCCCGAACCCTGTTCTATCAACCATTTGCTCAATCTCATGAATTACTTTACATGCTCCTTTCCTCTGCTCCTCTTTCCCTCAATTACTTCTGTGAGTATCAGGTTTTCTAATTAAGATCTATAAGGGACAGGAAGATGTGCAGGGCTATGATCGCTTGCTTTCTGAAGGGACATGGGACATAAAACAAACAGATCGTAGCATGACAGTCTGTCAGAAACCCAACACTCTACAGTGAGGATTGAATTTTCTGCAACCTCTTGCTTTTCTGAAATGTTAAAATTGCTGCTTCATACTGTGGACGAAATTATTATAAATGAGAACAGACAACTGATGGCGATTCCGAAAGAGAAGCTTTTAAACTGTTTTGAAACCCCGGAAGTGATTCTTGGGTAGAGAGTGTTTAATACTTTAAGTAGTCTACTTTTAAGTGGTCTGCAATACCATTGGCATAATTGATATATATATATATATATATATATATATATATATATATATATATATATATATATATATATATATTATGTTGTTGGAGTTTTTGGGTAGCCTTGGATACTAGTGAGCCAGCAATGAGCTGACTCATTTGATAGTTCACCAATAGAAGGGTTAACAAATCAGAAAGCTCAAAATATACAATGCGATGTATATATGCACTGTATTATATATTCATAAACTATGGTGGGCAAGGTCAACATATATATATGTATGTATGTATGTATATATAAATCCAGGTAAAGAGGACCCAAGTTTTTAATTAAAAATTTAAAATACGTTGCGACACGGAAATATATATATATATATATATATATATATATATATATATATATATATATATATATATCGAGGCAGCAAGTAATTTTCCAAACATATGCTGTTAAATATAAGAGACAATGAATGTCTATTATGTTTAATCATGAGCCGTTCTAAACGTCGTATTTTTGCTTTAATTTCAGTTGGAAATAAAGACAAAAATTCTCCAACATTTGGATAATTATTTATTGGTTTTATTCTAAGCTTTCGGCTCACATGAGCCATCTTCAGAGAGGTCGTTCAAACTGAAATATTATAAAATCCACCATCACCGACGATTTTATTTTGTGTTGACATAAAACTCCGCTTGGCAACGGCAATAGTTACCAAAAATAATAAACGCAGTTCTTAAGTTTGCGATGCGGTTTTATGACGTCACACTGCGGGATAGCGCGAAATGACAACAAAACCATGTAGTCAAATGCAATGTAATATGTTATTTCCTGTTTTAAAGTTGATTTTATTGAGTGTTGGTTGTTTTGATTTGATGTACATGGACCCCAATATCTGCAGGTTCCTCTTACTGTGAGCATGAGTTAGGATCGCCGTATTGTTGACCAAAATCTGTCTGATATTACCTACATGTTTATGTTTTTCAGAGAAATGTTGTTTAATAGTACTCTGATCAGAAAGATGACATGTAAGTCTACGGGAGAGCGTGGTTGTAGTAAAACCAATATATGTACTAGGTTTTTGATTAGTATCAGAGATGCAATCTCTGAATGGGCATGTAAATTGGTACACTACATTGGTTTTTTTGTAGAGAATTTAGTTTAGTGCTTGTTGGGTTATTATAGACTAAGAGGTCAATTGTTTTAAACTTTTTATAATATATAATGAGTTTAATTTGATTATTATTTTCCACTGGTTTAACATTTCTACGTATTATGTTTTTGAGAGTTTTTTCATCTTGTTTATAATTATTATGTATTTGGTTGCAATAGTATAAGTTAATAGTGTTATGTTTATTTTGATGTAAACCGTTATTATTAATATTATCATTATTGTTAGAGCTATTGTTAATTTTGTTGAGATACATTTTAATTTGTTGATCAATAACGGAGTTATGAAATCCATTATTGACTAGTGTTTGCTTAATGTTGTGTAATTTTTTATAAAATATAGATTTGGAAGAAATATATATATATATATATATATATATATATATATATATATATATATATATAGTGGTAATTAAAATAAAAAAAATAAAATCAGGTTAAAATTAGGTTAACGCTTTGATCATTAAGGATGAAGGAAGAAGGCATGTATTCTCGAAAAATAGAAACTTCTTGTCAGATTTTTTATAAAATATAGATTTGGAAGAAATATATATATATATATATATATATATATATATATATATATATGTGGTAATTAAAATAAAAAAATAAAATCAGGTTAAAATTATGTTAACGCTTTGATCATTAAGGATGAAGGAAGAAGGCATGTATTCTCGAAAAATAGAAACTTCTTGTCAAATTTTAAAGCAAATCTCTATTTTGATTAGTTAAATGGAACACGCACATAAATTTGATCTCTTCCCACATCTATAAATAACAAACATATTGTTACTTGTATTTAAATGAAAATCATTTTCACAACTAACATCCAACATTGCCTGATGACGAGATAGAAATCTCGAAACATAGAATTTTCCGTGTCGTAACGTGTTTTTAATTTTTAATTGTACAACAAATTTAATTATAAAATTATATTAAGCTCTACAATATTTATTGTATTGAGCACTTTTTTAATAAAACGTAAATGCCAGAGAACTCAGAATCGTAAAAACTTGGGTCTTCTTTGCCTGGATTTATATATATATATATATATATATATATATATATATATATATATATATATATATGTTGACCATGTCCACTTCAGTTTATGAATACAGAATACAGCGCAGCACGTAATCTGTTCAATGAAACAACGTCAAAGATTAACACTCACGCCTCAGATATTCTAATGAATCTGACTATATCGCCAATACTCGGGAAAATATGCTCTCCTTTATACAAGTTGCATTGAATGTTTTGAGCCTTCTGATTGGTTAACCCTTCTATTAGTGAACTATTAAATGAGTCAACTCATGGCTGGCTCACTAGTATACAAGGGTACCCAAAACCTTCAACAATATATATATATATATATATGAAATATGAAAATGATGTGTAACATACAATACGGTCACCGGAACTTCGCTAATCTTGATAGACAAAGAGATACTGCAGTGTCAATTACTAAACCTTTCGAAAAATAAAAGACTGGTTGTAGGAGCGACTGTCACGGTCAGGTTACCTTCGGATATTCAATAGACTGTGACAAGTTAAATGCAGGGTCGTTCTGTTCAGTCTATGATAACACATGTTTTCCATGCAGGCGAAAGGGCATGCTGTGAAAGAGTCAGAAGGAAGAACTCTACGCTTGAGAGTCACTGAAACTTTAACCTGGGGAAGTTGCAACCCACATCAAGGTTTCTAGTGCCATCTTCTTTCTTTGCTTTGCTTTGTCACTTTGGGAAGAAAATTAAAGAAAGACATGTTATTTTTACTCGACTTTCCAATTTTGTACTGACATCGTATATTTAGACCACATATTGTATGATTCGTTGTGACTCTGGTTGCTTTTCGAACAGACATTGTATAGATATTTAATAAGAATAGTTCTTGATGACTGAAACTCGTTATGCGATATGGATACGACTAAACGACTGCACGAGTGAGTGTGTGTGTGTGTGTGTGCGAGAGAGAGAGAGAGAGAGAGAGAGAGAGAGAGAGAGTGTGTGTGCGTGCTAAGGATGTAGTGGGCGAGAAAAGAGTAGAAAATGAAGAAAAAAAAGAAGCAGAAAGAATGATGGAGAAAGTGTGTGTGTGTGTGTGTGTGAGAGAGAGAGAGAGAGAGAGAGAGAGAGTAAGAATGTGTGAAAAAGAAATAAAGGAACAGAGAGAAAGTAAGAAAAAAGAGAGAGATAGAGAAAAGAAGAGAGAGTGACCGTGATAAGGATAGAGTGAGAGAGAAAAAGTGGGAATTAAAGAAAAATAAGGAACAGCAGAGAGAATGAGTGAGTAAGCGAGACAGAGAGAGAAAGTAAGAAACTGTTGAAGAGAAATAAAAAAAGAGAAAGAATAAGAAAATAAGAGAGAGTGAGAAAGGGAGAATGTGCGTTAAGGATAGAGTGAGAGAGAAACGAGTGGGAAATGAAGAAACAATGGGAGAAGCAGAGAAAATGTGAGAAATCGAGAGAGAGAGAGAGAGAGAGAGAGAGAAAGTGTGAGAGAGAAATAAAGAAAGAGGTCGAGAAAGAATATAAGAAGAATGAGAGAGAGAGAGAGAAAGGGGGAGAGAGTGTGTGTTAAGGATAGAGCGAGAGAGAAAAGAGTAGGAAATGAAGAAACAAAAGGAGAAGCAGAGAGAATGAGTGAGACAACACGAGAGATCGAAAGAAAGCGTAAGAAAAAGAAAGAAAGAAATAAAGAATGAGAGACAGAGTTAGAAATATGACGGAGAGAGAGAGAGAGAGAAAGCGAGAGGGGGTGGTTGTCAGAGTGACGCATTGCTGAATATATTCATGTGATATTAACACGCTATTATCGTAAGTTAATGTATCTGATTTCACTAGAGAAACACGAACAATTTAAGATTGTTTTCTTCCCCTTCCCCCAAATGATTTATACTTCTTTTTGATTCAGAATAAAAACAGGTGGAAATTCGAAATGAAAAAGGTGAACACCAGCTAAACTATTTTCGTAATAACATGCGACTTGGCAGCCCGGCTGCAGTCACTCTCTCACCGGCGTGATGTGGCTTCCCTGTGCCTCTTCTATAAATACTTTCACGGCTTCTGCACCGATGAACTTAGTTCACTGGTGCCCCCGAGGTATGAATTTACACGATCTACTAGACTAGCAACTAGGTCCAACCCTTTTGCAAACCGCAATTTCTATTCTAACAGCTTCTTTTCTCGTACTTACCGCCTGTGGAATTCCCTTCCATATACTTGCTTCCCCAACAGCTACAATCCCCAGGAATGTAAATGTAAGGTCAACAGACATCTATCACACTAACTCGCATCTATTCCCTCAAACACTCTTCCCATCTACCCAACCCCCATGCTCGGTATCCTCATCCGTCTATCACCCTCCTTCCGACATTTTCTATATCTAACCACTCTTTCTCTGTACCTTCCCCTCTTTCTCATCACTTTCCCCTATGTAACCCCCTGCGCAATAGTGGCAGTGGAATGCCTTGCTGGGGTGAAATGATTAAAAAAAAAAGAAAAAAAAAGACATCCATCACACTAACTCGCATCCATTCCCTCAAAAACTCTTCCCATCTAACCCCCATCCTCGGTATCCTCATCCGTCTATCACCCTTTCTTCCGACATTTCCTACATTTAACCACTCTTTCTCATCACTTTCCTCTATGTAACCCCCTGCGCAATAGTGGCAGGGGAATGCCTTGTTTGGGGTGAAATGATTAAAAAAAAAAAAAAAAAGACATCTATCACACTAACTCGCATCCATTCCCTCAAACACTCTTCCCATCTACCTTACCCCCATTCTCGGTATCCTCATCCGTTTATCACCCTCCTTTCAACATTTCCTATAACTAACCACTCTTTCTCATCACTTTTCCCTATGTAACCCCCTGCGCAATAGTGGCAGTGGTATGCCTTGCTTGGGGTGAAATGATTAAAAAAAAAAAGAAAAAAAAAAGACATCTATCGCACTAACTCGCATCCATTCCCTCAAACGCTCTTCCCATCTAACCCCCATCCTCGATATCCTAATCCGTCTATCACCCTTCTTCCGACATTTCCTACATCTAACCACTCTTTCTTATCACTTTCCCCTATCTAACCCAATGCGCAATAGTTGCAGTGGAATGCCTTGCTTGGGGTGAAATGATTATGGGAGCATTACTTCTTTTTCTTCCTGATCTAGTACTTGTAAAGATAGTGGATGACAGAAAGAGTCAGGTACATACCGGAGTGGAGCAGGGAAGCTACATTTTCCCACATCTGTAGTGAGGGATCTTATGTACTCTGTCCACTTGAGGCCTGGATTGTGTTTAAGTCTAGATAGGCGCTCAAGGTAGGGGTTCACCGTGTGAGAACATGCGAAAGAATGTGAAAAAAAAAAAAGAAAATATTAATTCTCCGATTTGTCGTTCCGAGTCTATATTCATTGTATCAACGAAGAAGCAATTAAAGCCAAATTAAATCCCAATCGTTTATTCTCATACTCCATCACATCCAATTCCTTTCAAACCACCCATTCTTGCAGACGTCTGATTTTCAGTCTTTATATAGAGCCATCTCATTGCCTCTAAACTTGGGTTTAGTAAAAGATCGGTCGGAAAGTGGCTAAGATTAAAACGTGGCCCCACGGTTGTCTACGGAAAGCACATGCAGGGGTACATATCCATGTTTTCTCCGGCTTCATGAAACATACACCAATTTTACGCAATTGTTGCCAAGAGCAGTCTTTCTAAACTCATTTCTACTCTAATGCAAGTGTGCCTTGTTGTGCAATAGACATCGACTAGGGACGAGAAATCGAGGGGCCGAGTTCGAATTCCAGTTGAACTCTTTGCATTCACTTACGCGCAAATACCCTTGGGAAAGGTATTAATCCGTCTATTCCTTCCAGTTATGGGTTAAATAACACAACAGATTGGGTTCTATAGCCTTGGCTGGCACCAGTCTACCGCAGAAAGCAATGTCAACCTACTGCGGGATAATCTTCTGCCCAGTCAGTCATGTCTCTTTCGAGACATGATCGCCCAAGAGTGTATCACATATGGTACTGAACTGACTGACTGATTTCGCCCTAAGCAAGACAGTAATGCCACTGGTGCGCAGGGGGTTACATAAGATGAGAGTGAAGCGAAAGAGGAATAGGTTACTGGGGTGTCTGGGAATGAATAAGAGAAGAATGGAAACACTGGTGTGAAGAGAGCTGCATGAGAGTAGAGCGGAAAGGGAGAAGAACAAGAAACAGGAAGTGTCAATGGGTGTCGTTGGGAGTCAAGGAGATAAGAGGCGGCAACTGAAGCAGCATTCAAGATCTTGGAGGTTGTAGCTATCAGGGAAGCTTGTATACGGAAAAGAGTTCTAATCGCGGGAAGTGCAAGAAAAGAAACTTCTAGAGTATAAGCTACCGATACATTTGATTGTTTTTAATGTAAAATATTGGGATCTAGTTGTCAGTCTAGTAGCT
Source organism: Ascarosepion bandense (assembly GCA_037127315.1). NCBI lineage: Eukaryota > Metazoa > Mollusca > Cephalopoda > Sepiida > Sepiidae > Ascarosepion > Ascarosepion bandense. Next base: position 5,762,494 of record JBBBDQ010000350.1, on the reverse strand, counting down.
CAAGTAAAGTCGTGCAGACAGGGGCACCGTAGAGCTAAACTCGTCGATGCAGAAACCATGGAAATATTTGTAGAAGAGCAGAGAGAAGCCACATCTTGTCGGTGTGAAAGTGACTAGTTCGTTTGTTTAACGACATATCAACTCCTTATGAGTCATTTAATACCGAATTTTCTTTTATGAATTCTGGTAGAGTTGTTTTAAAATGCAATGTTGGTGATTTTTTTCCATTAATGTATTGCTTGTAATTTAATTTAATTATGAAAATTTATTGCTGGTAATTTTTCTAATATATATATAAACTTATTTATAAATGGAACTTTGACTGTGTGTGTGTGTGTGTGTGTGTGTGTGCGTATCCGTTACCTATAGACTCCAAAACAACTGAACCGATTTTCTTGAAAATTTACACAGTTGTACTATAAGCGTCTGCGAGTGTTCTTAGCTAGGTTTTGTGTCGAGGTACCCTCGATAAATATAAAAAATCGATAGTCGAAAAAATCGGGTTATAGGAGGAGTGGTCCGATTTTAATCAAATTTAATACACTCATAGTCAAAGACATAAAAAACGATATTCAGAAGTTTCAAGGTTGCAGTTCTTTCAATAGTGCAGAAAATTGAATATATATGTATATATATATAAAAGTCAAGATGTTTGTGTTTGTGTCAGTTTGTCTGTCTGTGTGTCCTTTATACAAATACACAATTTTTATCCGATTCTCACCAAACTTCGCACAAATATTCTTTATGCTGAGTCTGAGCTCAGGACCATGGATTAGTTTTAAAGCTTTCATTACACCCGAGCAACGCCGGGCTATACTGCTAGTATATATATATATATATATATATATATATATATATATATATATATATATATATTCTCTGGAAGAATAGTAGACTTTGAAAGAACAGTAGCTATTCTAGCATCTACACATCGTACATTCAGTAATGAATTAGAACACTCTCACTACTGGCGCATATTCACATGGTATATAATACGCTAAAAGTCTGCTTTCTTCTACCGGGCGCACATAGCTCAGAGGTAGAATCGCCAATTAATGGCAGTTCTGTCGGGTTTCAATGGTTTGACATCAATATAGGAGTTCGCTATTTACCCATAGCTTGGACTCTAACAGTCGCTACCACCTCTTGTCAGGGTGGAATACGCTCGTCAAAACCGCCCTTGCTGCCGGACATAGTTTATCGTCATACCGACGACGGTATTATTAAGGAGAGAAAACAACAGGAATTAAGAATCGTCTCTCATGTCAGAGTCAGCAAACATCCAACAAGTAATTGGCTTCTTTCAGCTTGTGGGAGCCTAACGCTTCTGCAGGAGATGAAGTCAGCTATTTGAGTTCCCCTCCCCATAAAAGTCAAATTGAATAACGAATACAACGGGATTATACAAAAAAATGAAAAACGTTTTCATGACGTTTAGGAAGGTCTGTATTAATCAGTTTTTGCTAGAGTGACACTTTATCCTTTGTCAGTGATGGCAAACAGAAGTCTGTGACTTCGATAAATGGGCATTCTTTCAGAATGTCAGATATTGAAACAAAAAATCAATACGCTATATTCCAAACGATAAGAAGATTCTTTTAATCAAAATATGCGTTTATGTTTATCATAAAGTATCCATTTGGTATTACAGATAATGACACGTTTAAGAAATAGTCGGTGTTGTGAGAAAAAAATGGTGGGGAATTCTTCCATAAATTGCAGGATTTGATTTCCGGTCAATTCAGAATGAATCTATTTGTCCATTTTTTCATCTTTCCAATCACAGCTAAATGATGAAAAACAATTCTAAGAGAAACTTCAAGTTTGTGACTTTCAGGGAAGTTCTTGCAAGAAAACATACCTGGCCTACATAATAAAAATATCGATATCTGAATAAATCAATAACTATTGAGAAACGCTTGTTCGTAAAAATCAAATGAGCTCTGTCAAAATAGATTTACTACAGTGTTCAGTGATCGAGTCCCAGTAAAAGCCATGATTTCGAATGCCGATTTTCAAGTCATGTAGGTCTACTTTTTGTTATAAAGACTAATGCATTTCAATCTTCGTACGTAAAGTACCACCGAAATAACTTTGTGCTGTTGAGTAAATATTGGTACAGTCTTTATTGATATACAAGAGTGTTATATAATCAACTATAACACGTATAGGATTCACTGGGTTGATTATATATGGCATCATAAAAACGCTGCATTTGAGAGAAGAAAAAAACAGTAAATAAAATATTTTAGCATTTGAGCCAAAGATGCTTAAGCGATGTTTCGACTTCCCATTAACTTTATTGGAACTTCCCAATTATGTGCTTGCAAAATAAAAATATGAAAGCAGACATCCAATATTTCCTTTGTCGAATACTCATGTGTGTTTGCAAGCCTTCCTTGTTTGTTTATAAACGATTTACGAAGGGATGCGTATTTACGAAGGTACACGGAAAACAAATATTGAAAGCAAAACAAAACTAATGATATGTTTT
>JBBBDQ010000350.1:5752500-5755000 GCA_037127315.1 Ascarosepion bandense | reverse complement strand
CACCTAATCTCAGGCTGTTCTGTGCTTGCCCCAAATGAATATAAAAATCGCCACGATAGAGTTGGGCAATATTTACATTGGGCAATGTGCAAACATTATGGAAAAGCTGTAAACAAACACTGGTATGAACATCACCCAACACCGGTTACAGAAATAGAAGATGTAACCATTCTATGGGATTACACCATCTACACAGACAGAAAAATTGAAGCAAACAGGCCAGACATTATTGTTAAAAACCAGAAGGAGAAAACTTGTCTATTAATTGATATGGCTTGTCCAGCGGATTGTAACATAGCAATCAAGGAATTTGAAAAACTGTCAAAATATAAAGACCTGGAAATTGAAATAGAAAAAATGTGGAAATTGAAAACAAGAGTTGTGCCAGTGATAGTAGGTGCACTTGGAATGATAAAAAATGGAACAAAACAACACATTGAAAGAATCCCTGGAAACCCCAGCTTAAGAGATATACAAAAAATTGTCTTATTAAGTACAGCCCACACACTAAGGAAAACTTTATCTATGTAATGCTGGGGATGATAGGGAAGATAGAAAAACATGAAATGGAGCCATAACAACACGCCACTACCTGACTTAGGTCTCCCCGCAGACTTGGTTGGTAGTGAGACCAAAGCAGAAATCGAAATATGATGAAAAATTACATAATAATAATAATCTGAAATCGAAACAATAAAAAAATTGTATCATTAATTAAATGAATTTTTTTTTTAAAGTTAGTCCTAACTAGCAAAAAGATAACGTCTACAAAATAGGTAAGCCATCCGAATTCTGCAGCGGGAATGAACAATCATCAAATGCGGTAAAGTCTTTGCAATCTTCTATTGTTCTTATCGAATTGTAGCCTCAGTTTCTGGTCTTATCATACAGAATTGGAACACAGCGTGTTATCCTGCTGCTGTAGCTCAACTGTTTCAAGGTTCGATCTGCCGTTTTGGAGTTGATTTTCTGACTGTCTAAGCTTTTAAGAGTGCTTATTTGAGCATAAGTTGTTTATGTATAATCTTCAGCTAGTTTGGCTTTTCATCTCTCTCCTATTTAATCATAAAGGGATTTCCACTTATTGAATAGTTCCTTTATGGAATTTCTTTTTCTTGTTTAAAGTAGTAGTAATAGTAGTATATATATATATATATATATATATATATATATATATATATATATATATTACGGAAATTAACGAAGATTAACGAAACTTGGTTATAAACAACCGACACTTTGAAATGATTTGTTTGAACATTATTTTGATCGATTTCGTTAATCTTCGTTAAATTTCCGTAACATGTTTACATTTGTGGACATTACGATATATTTCAGAGCAGATATGGTTGTTGCAATGAATCGAAAATTGTTTTATATAGGCTTGGTTGGAACCTCGTTTAAACTGGAATTCATTCGTGTTCGAGAGGTCTAAGACGTTGCCAGATCAAATGGTAGCTTCCCCTATGTGGATAGGGGTCGCAGGCTCGGATCCTGCCGAATGACACACATTTTCGTAATAAAAATTTATCATAAATAATCATGCCAGTATATATATATATATATATATATATATATATATATATATATATATATATATATATATATATATACTGTTTAATTAATAACAGAATATCTTCTTAAGAGTCAATTAAAAACTTAATTGGGTGATTAAAGTATATTGCTTTACTCGGCCGCGGTTGATTAAAAATCTCGTAATGAAACGTGTCCCGTGTCGAGTGATTTCTTTTCCAAATCTCAAAGGATACATACATATATATATATATATATATATATATATATATATATATATATATATATATAGGGTAGGTATAGAATATAGTTCCGTACCCAAAGAAACAGTATTCTTAAAAAAGTGCTCAATACAGAGTAGAGTGAATAATATGTAGAATTTATAACATATGTTATCCATTCGGGATAAATATTTTCACTGAATAAACATTACTTTAAAATGAAATGGCAAACAAGTAAAAAGATTTAAAGCAGCGACCTTAGAGTTGTCTCAGTTGGGGATCTTTAGTCGAGAAGAGGTCATCACTCTTGGATAGTGACCATAAACTCATTACACGCTCACTCACAAGCCCATGGATACGTATATACTTGTAAACCAAACATATTAACACAATCACGTATACTTATTTATATCCATATACACACATATACGTTTATACCGAATGGAATGGATATAGTGTGGTCTGATGAAATAAGCTAATTTAGCACATGGAAATGAATTACTATTTATAACCAATCAAAATGATGTGCTGAATTTTCCTCTATAAATATCTTTTTGCTCTGGATAACATTCACTGAGCTGTGTATACAGATATAACACTTAATATTTTATAATCTATCTATCTATCTATAGTCTTCCGCAGACAGATTTGTTTCGCTATATCACAGCTCATCAGTACCGTTAGACATCCGATTGCTGTTAGCCAGGATTGAAACCCGACCGAATAGTCATCAGTCGGTGATTCTA